>JACEIK010002320.1:9959-111862 GCA_018107945.1 Datura stramonium
CTAGTAGTCTTAGCTAATAACAACAACTACTCATGATTACGTACTTCTGATTCTCTTACTGGAATTTAGACTGAGTTATAATGCTATAGGAACTAACTTGCTGAAAGAAGCTACCTTAACATACCTTGATTGCAAGTCTTTGATTAACTGATAAGTTCACATTCATATTCAACAGCTCTTCCCAACAGAAATTGTGTTACTAGAAAGATAGGACAAGTTTTAACACTAAATCCGGCAAAAAGGAAAACTCTATATGTAAATATCAACTATATTTCAACTTTACAGAACACGGTCGAAAAGTCGTTACTTCTCGAAAGTCTAGAAGGGAGAAATGCTTACTTTAAGCCTGTGATCGTAACGACACTAGTTTGGAGCAATTTCAACAACTTTGGCTCGGCGGAGTTACGATTTGTCGGGCTAATTTCGCAAAACTGACTATGTGGTAATGCTCTCTGCAGCCTTATATTTCGATACCCAAAGTTAATTTGAATTTGGCAGCATTTTATAATGTAAACGAAAGAAAATTATTGATTCCCTTCGTATCTTTCCCCTGCTGGCCAAATGTATAAGTTGGAAATGAAATAGAATCAAAGGGGTAAACTTATATATACTTGAGGCGGTGGACAAGGCAACGTGGCACGAACCTCAACGCGCCAATTTATGAGTGTGCCACGTTGGGGGGGTGGGGCTGCTCCATGCCACTTTTCCCCTCTGGGCAACATGGTTTGGCCTCCTCCCGTGAAATCCCGACGGGCCCTTTCCTCGTACGTATGGCACCTAAAACTCTTAACGAACGTACGAATAGGCCGACTAAATGTTAGGAACTTATGGGGTGTAACATCCTCCCCCCCTTAAGAACATTCGTCCTCGAATGTTAACTTCTATTTGCAAGAATCTTAACCTTGCAATTACTTATTCTGGAAAAATTTCGGCAGAGTCCCCTGTAATATGGACTATCAAAAAATCCTGAAACGCAGAAAAATCCAGTATAGGAATTTCATACAACACTATCACAAATTTTTCACGGAGTCAATTGAGCTGTACACAACACACAAATCATAAAGCCATAGCTGAAATACTAAAGGTACCTTGATTGCACGGCCTGAGCTAAGCCTGGAACAAATGGGCATGTCTAGATTTCATGTCTTCCTCAGCTTCCCAAGTCATTTCCTCTCTGTTCTTGTTTCTCCACAATACATTAACAGAGGCAACATCTTTAGCCCTTAACCTGCGAACTTGCCGATCTAGTATAGCTACTGGAACCTCTTCATAGGATAATTTCTCAGTAACCTGGATGTCCTCAACTGGTACGACTCGGGACGGATCCCCTATGCATTTTTGTAGCATCGACACATGGAAAACCAGATGAACGGATTCTAACTCTAAAGGAAAATCTAGCTCGTATGCCGCTTGACCTATTCTCCGGAGTATTCGATACGACCCAATAAATTTCAGGCTGAGCTGTCAGCAAACGTTCTCTAATAAGCTTCACTTTCTCTTCTTATTGATGAATTATATATAGCCCAATTAACCCTGATTCTCCCACTTCGAACCAACCAACTGGGGACCTACATTTTTTCCCGTATAAAGCCTTATAAGGCGCCATTTGAATCACTGAATGGTAACTGTTATTGTAGGCAAACTCAATGAGCAGTAAGTGTTCATCCCAGCTACCTCCAAAATCCCACACACACGCTTGTAACATATCCTCGAGCGTTTTAAACGTACGTTCGGCCTACCCATCTATTGGAGGGTGAAATGTTGTACATAGATTAACCTGGGTTCCCAAACCTCTCTAGAAAGACTGCCAGAATCTAGCTTTGAATTGTGCTCCCCCGTCAGAAATGATAGATACTGGGACACCATGTAATCTGACTATTTCTCTGATATAGAATTCGACATAGTCTTCGACTGAGAAAGTAGCCCTGGCTGGAAGAAAGTGGGCTGACTTTGTCAACCTATCAACGATGACCCAGATAGAATCAAATTTATGCCTGGTATGAGGTAACCCTGTCACAAAGTCCATATTAATCGCCTCCCATTTCCACGCTGCAGAGCCTTTGCTATTTCTTGTGTCGGTCCACCCGGGTTTGATGTTCAGACTTTCACCTGTTGGCAATTAGGACATTGAGCTACAAATTCTGCTATCTCCTTTTTCATTCCTGGCCACCAGAAATTCTTTTATATCATGATACATCACTGTTGAGCGGATGAAGGAAATGCCCAGGAATAATGCACCTCGCCCATACTTTGCTGGTGAAGTCACACCGCATCTGGAACTGAGGCAGTCCTATATCTCAAAAACTCCCGTCTTCAGTTACCTAGATATCTGTAACATCTCCTCGTTGAACCTTATCTCTGGATTGAACCAAGTTAGGGTCTTCGTCTTTGTCGTTCTTTCACTTCCACAACTAACGATGATGCGTCGTATTTTGAGCGATGCTCTAATTTCTCCTAAATCTATTACACGGACGGCCAAACTGGCTAGCTGATGCAATTCTCGGGCCATTTACCATTGTCCTGGCTTCAGGTGTGCTAAACTGCCCATAGACATACGGGCGAGGGAATCTGCTAAAACATTGGCTTTCCACAGGTGATACGGAATATTCACATCATAGTCTTTCAACGCTCTAACCAGCGACGCTGCCGTAGGTTCAGTTTTTTTGTGTGAAGATATACTAGAGGCTCTTATGATCAGTAAAAAAATCTACACACACGCTGTATAAATAGTTCCTCCATATTTTCAAGGCATGAATCACCGTGGCTAATTCAGTCATGGGTAGAGTAGTTATTTTCATGCTTCTTCAGGTTTGTATGGAAGCGTAAGCAATTCCTTTACCATGCTGCAACATAACACATCCCAACCCGAGGCCTGAAGCATCGCAGTATACTGCATAACCCTCTGATCCTTCTGACAAGGCTAATACCGGTGCCGAGGTCGATTTGTTTTTCAATTCTGAAAACTCTATTCACATGCTTTAGTCGGTGAAATTTGACTGATTTCTAAGTTAACTTGGTCAAAGGTGCTGCTAAGGTAGAAAATCCTTCCACGAACCTCCTGTAATACCCGGCTAACCCCAGGAAACTATGTACCTTGGTCGGGTGGTAGGCCCTGTGGACTTCTTCAATTTTACGCGAGAGTCCACACCGAATGCGGGCATCGACAAAATGTGGCCCAAAAAGGCTACTAAATTAAACGAGAATTCACATTTGAAAAATTCGCATACAGCTAGCGATTCCTGAGAGTCTGGAGTACTGTTCGTGAATGATCGCAGTGATCTTCCTTTGAGAGGGAATATACTAGAATATCATCAATAAATACTATAACAAACAGGTCGGATACGTCTGAAGATGTTGTTCATCAAGTCCATAAACACGACCCGAGGCATTCGTCGGTCCAAAGACATGACTAGGAACTCAAAATGACCATAACTGGTCCTGAAAGCGGTTTTTAGAATATCCTTATCACGAACCGGACCTAATGATACCTAACCTTAAGTCAATTTTGGAGAAATATTTCGCCCCTTGTAGCGATCAAACAAATGCGTCTATTACGGGGAAGCGGGTTCTTATTCTTGATAGTGACTTTATTCAGCTGCCGATAATCTATACACATACGGAAGGCCATCCTTCTTTGTTACAAATAGGATTGGTGCTCCCTACGAGGAAGTACTCGCTTTGATGAAGCCCTTATCTAGCAAATCTTTCAAGCTGTTCCTTCAACTCTCTGCGAGCTCGGTGGGAGCCATTCGGTCACGAGAGGGAATAGATATGGGATTTGAAATTTTTGTGTATATTAATTGCAAAATCGATTTCCCGTTCTAGGGGAATGCTAGGTAACTCATCTGGAAATACATATGAAAAATTTATTGACTCTTTGGAATGGGTGAAGAGTTGGAGATTCTTCTTGAACATCTGAACCCTTACTATATGATAAATGCATTCCTTTGCTATCGGTTTTCTCACCCAAAGATAGGAAATAAGCCTACCTTTCGGCGTAGCACACTGTCCCATTCCACTCCCCATTACCGCCTCCCCGAGAAAGTGAAATCCGAATAATCTTGGTCAACATTCTACATTGGCATAACATGCGACTAGCCAATCCATACCCATAATTGCATAAATCAACCATCTCTAATTCTACCAAATTTTCTAAATTCTGGCGACCAACGACATAATTTTACGCCCTCGGTAAACCCTTTTAGCTATAATGGAATCACCGACGGGAGTAGACACTGAAAAAGGTCATCGAAGCAATTTCGGCGTAATACCGAACTTTCGAACCACTAACGGGGTAACATAAGATAAAGTGGAACCTGGGTCTATCAAAGCATATGCAGAATGAGAGAAAATGTCCAGCACACCTGTCACACATCCGACGAAGACTCTGACTCTTGTCGCCCGGATAAAAACATATGTGACCTAGACCGGTACACAGGCTGGAGGCCCAGGCTACCACCTCGGCCTCTGATTGCATTTGCGTGAGGGCTGCGGCTGTTAGAAGATTAAGGGCAACGTGACCCTACTGAAGATCTGTCTTGCCGGTCCAGATCACTCTAGCCTCAAATTCAGACAGTCCCTCATCCGATGACCCTCTTCTCCACATGCATAACAGGCAGTAGAACCATACTTTGCATGCAACGAGAATGGCGTCAACTATAGACGGGGCAAAGTGGTATGAAGTAAATCTACTCTTCTCGACCCCTACTGTTTTGTGATCCTGCTGACCGTGAACTCTTGTCGGGCCCTGGCTGTCCCTGACGACCAAACCTGCTCTCCTGCTGCTATTGTGGTGGTAGGGGTCCAGGTGGTATGTCGGATAATCATGGTCTGGGTCAACCCTAGGACTCTATCTGCATATCACCGGGTTTATTCTGGCGGCCTTGCTCACATTGCCCTCTCTATACCTCGTTGCCACTGCGGATCCCCTCAATAATGCAGGAAATTCCTGTACATGAGCAATATCCATGTCCTCTCATGAGGTAGCTGTGATACAGGTCTCTACAAATTTTGATTCCAGCCCCATGACAAACCGGTGCACCACAGGTGGCATGGTATCCACAAAGAGCCGGTGCATATCACGCCAAGGAATCAAACCTCATAGCATATTCTCGGACATTCATCGAACCCTGCTCCAAATGCAAATATTGATCTATCCTAGCCTGGAGAATCTCCCGTGGAAGATAATGGTCTAAGAAGGCCTCGGATTAACTGGGCCAAGTCGGAGGGGAAAATCTCTTCCTCGGGACCTTCTCGTACCATAAATCTTAGAATGTCCACTGTCCAGTTGCTAACTCCTTGATATTGTGGGGGTGGTATGCATTACCCTAAAAATTCGCTGCAACTTGTCTAGACAATCCTGAGGATCCTCGTCCTGATATATCCCCTGTGAATTGATGGGGACTCAGTGCAAGGAACTCTTGGACCCTCGAGCTCGGATCTCCTTGAAAGATTCTTCAAGCTACCGATACTACGGGGTTTGTGTTGTGCGGCCATCATCTGAGCTAACATAATAGCAACACTCCTAACCTTCTTATCTGATAGTACTGGTATAGAGACTGTTCGAGGCGGTGACATTTCATTTTCCACTCCATGTGGCTCCTGACCGTAGTGGAGAGTCTTTGGGTAGACCGAGATGAAGTATCTGTCTCCCTCGAATCGGGCGACTCGGCGAAAGCGCCACCGCTGGTGCCTTCTCCCTACGGCTAGATCCAATCTCCTGCCAGTCGTAGGGTGTCATGGGTCTTCCATTTTACTGTAGATAAAAGAATATGCTAAGCTTAGGGATTCAACCCTATACCATACAACTCTATACTTTGTGGCTTGGATAAGAAGAAAGAGTAACCATCTATCATGCTTCGCGGCCTCACGCCTATAGTATATGTTGAAAAACACATCCATAAACGATACTCTACTTATAACGGCTTGCAGACTCCTTGAGATACGACCTGCTCTGATACCAAGTTTATCACGCCCCACCTTGGAAGGCATGACTGGCACCTGCTGCCCTACTAGGATACGAGCTTACTAAGCTGACTAAGCCTTAGCACTTCTAGTGCGGGCGACACTAACTCTTAAATCAGAAACAACGGGCTATATCTCGGTAAACACAACCTTCGTCCGATAAGGCCTTATAGCCACCTGTGAAAGAAAACAGCTAACAAGAAAAAAACAACAGCAAGGATTCCTATATACGAATGGAAACAAGACAACCATGATGTCTAGTTATGAGTTGTAAATAAATCTAAGTACTATACAAACCTATGGCCGACAAGGACACTAATCTATCAGTGAACAAGGCCCCACACGGCCATCACATAAACGGAAGTACATATAGGCCCCACACAGCCAATAACAGCTAACCACAGGGAAAGATACAATCTTCAAGCCTCCAGAAGTAATACGATGGTCGCGATAGGGCCCGACCTACCTATATCTTTATGCGAGTCAAAATGGATAAACCTTCTATCCGGCTGGAAAGGAGATAACTGTTCCGACGATGCTGGTTGAAAGCTAGGAGGATTTGCTCCTCATCTATCCGTACCTGCAGGCAAGTAATGCAGTTCCCCAAAAATGGGCGTCGGTACAATAAGTGCGAATATTTAAGGCGATAGCGTAAATAAGCGAGGTAGTAAAGATAAAGTTAAAATGGTGAAGACAAGGGGGCGAAGTCATACACGAATACACAGGTGTTCTATCATCTAGTCTACAAATAACTAAGGAAAACAAGAACCTTACCTAACCCCCATAAGCTGGAAGGTACAATCGGCCACAGAACAACCCACCTAGGCCCCCCATAAGCTCGGGTGAGTACACATCGAGTACTATATACCCCTATCAAGGTCATAACGATTCATACTTGTTACACCCAGTAAATTCTCAACATGTAGATTGCCTATTAGCATGTTGGTTAAGAGTTTGGAATGCCATACATGCTAGGAAAAGGCCCGGGGAAAGACCGGATAAGCAAAACGTCGAACCATTGCGGGAGGAGCCGAAGGAACCCCGCCGCGATGGCGGCGTGTCACGGAAGGCCATATCCAGGCATAGTATATAAATCCCTCCCACTTCGGTTTATTTCATAAAAAATTATGTAATTTCCAGTAAACACGAAGAAAATGAAGAGGAGGGATGAAGGGTTTCTTGAAATTTCTTTCATTTACGCTGTGCTTGAGTCCAAACTCAAATTAACTCCAGAGATCTAGATGTATTAAGCAACGGAGCATTCCTACGAGTTTGGTTTCGTGAAATTCTATCGGCAATCCCGTCATGCTACCGAGGTAAGGTAAGTGGAATTGCACCAAATTAGTGTCAATACTTCTCTAGCCCTAAAGTAAGCATTTCTCCTTCACGGACTTAGAGAAATAGCGAGTTTTTTAACACGTATTTTGATAAGTCAATGTTTGGGTTATATATATATTAAAAGTGATTTTTTCTTTCAAAATATTAATATATTTAGTTCTAATTGATATATATATGAATGCAGTTGGAAGAAATAGAGGAAATACTGACCGAGCTTCACCAGTTAGTCGGAAATCGAGAAATGAAGGTATGTAAAAGCTAGTTCTTCGGCAAGATAGCAATCGATCACGGTAAATAGAGTGAAGTCTAGAATAAAGAACCTAGAAGTCGAGAATCGAGTCCAGTATGAATCCAGCAAGCATGTTTCATAATATTATGTTATATTCGAAGAATAAAGATTAGTACGGCAATATCGAGACAGTCGGATAATATTTGAGATACGGTATAGCTCGGTATGAGAATCGGTTTAATGCGAAAAGAGAATGAGAATCGTATATCAAAACACGGATAGTATTTTCAAATTGAACATGCTTGCTATACGTGATTATTGTTTGTTTAGACCTGTTTGTGCTATGAGGGCACCCTTTAAGCGTCCTCGCGCTACCCCTGGATTGAATCCTTTGTGTAGACTGCTTTGTTGAGGGTGGGGATATGCCACTCCATGGAGTGGTATGCCGTCCACAGAGAGGACGAACATGGGATTGAGCATTCCCCATATGAGGCTGATCAGCATAACATTAGAGATACAAATACAGATACAGAGTACAGAGTACAGTACGAAGTCTCACGGACTCGGAACACGATTATATATATCGGAGGTCATAGTCCAAGCTAGAGACCCAGGGGAATCGGTAAGAGGTGCTCGTAGTTAGTAGGTGAGTGGAGTGATTTACTTTTGGATGGTTTTAACCCGGGTAGGGCTACATGAACTGTGTTGGTTTGCAACTTCCGGCTTATGGGATAGTATAGGTCCTTGTATTTTATATGTATATACATGTTATTTATTAGATGATAGACAGCGAGTCACCACATCGGCAGTATGCTTCACAGCACCTTCGTACGGATAAGCTTATTTCAGATCCCGCCGGCGGACAGTTTCAGATACTTTCTCCTATTCAGAACTACTAGTGTTGTTGCTTATATTCAGTTATGCTCAGTTTTATTTACATACTCGGTACCAGTGGTACTGACGCCCGTTTGGGGCGCTGCATTGCCTTGCCCCGGTACCTATAGGCGAGCCGACCCTCGTGATTCCGACGGCGAGTCATCAACTCCTATCATCCGGAGCTTGATATTGAAAGGTCTATTTTATTTCTTTGTTGTATAGTACTGGTGGAGTCGGAGCCCTTCTCCCGACTTCATCTTATCAATATTCTTAGAGGATTGCGGAGCTGTATATTTCCCACCCTGTGGATAGTGTGCCGTCGTGTGGGAGCCGTCTTGTATATGTTTAGTTGTTTATATTTGCCGTGTGGGGCCTTATTCAGCTATAGTTGGTGACCTTGCGGTCACAAACTCTTCGCTTCTGATTCAGTTCTCAGTGAAAACTAGTCAGCATGGTGGCCTATTCAGCCACGCCAGGTCCTTATATTGATATGATTCTTGTTAGGCTTTGTTGTTGTTGTACAAGTGGCCTCAGAGCCTAGTCGGTCGGGAGCTATATTTCTGACCGCTATATAGCCCGTGATTCCGTGAGTAAGAGTTAGAGCCAGCCAGGCACCAGAAGTAGTTTGGCTCAGTAGTCTAGCAGATCAGGTCCTAGTAGGGCACCAGGTGCCAGTCATACCCTCCCAGACGGGGCATGACAAACTTGGTATTAGAGCGTCGTGTCAGGGGGAATGCACTTAAGCCGTGTTAAGTAGAGTCTTGTCTATGGTGTTGTCCATACTATGGGCGGGAGGCTACAGAGTATTGGATGGTTACTCTTTCTTCATATTTGTGCCATAGAGCACAGTACAGTATAGAGGTTGAGTTCTTAAAACTTATCATGCTCTTTGTTTGCAGTTAAAATGGCGGACGGCGACACGCTCCACAAGCGAAGGATGGATGCCATGAAGGAGAAGGCACCCAGCTGCCCAGAGATGCCTCAGCTTCATTTAGAATCAGCCCGATCTGAGGTTGACTTCAAGGCATCATCACAACCTTCTCAGCAGTCCCCACCTCACCGAAACCATTCGAATTCTTTACCGCCACCGATAGCTCGTACCTACACCATCAGAGCTAGGAAATTCGAAGTGTAGTAGATATGTTGGCACAAGTGATGGCTACTCAGCGCCACTCAGTGCCAACTGTAACAGTAGAGCCATGAGGTGGATCTGGCAGTTCGAGGTCAAGGGGTACTTGGCATTAGGTCCCCACGGTTCACGGGGTCAGATCGGGCGAGAGGACCCCGAGTTTCTGGACCCGGATGCAGAAAGGAATTTTCGAGTCATGCATGTAACACCTACAGAATCAGTTGAGATGGCAGTATTCCGGTTGCGAGACATTGCTGTGTTGTAGTACTAGAGCTGGGAAAGGTCTCGAGGAGGGATGTTGCCTGCGACCTGGTCCAGCTTTTCATAGGCCTTCTGGACCATTATTTTCCACGTGAGATCGAGGCAGGCCCGGATGGACCAGGTTCTGCATCTGGAGCGAGGGCGAAGAGTGTACGTGGTGCCCTACAGTTTGATTCCTTAGCCCGCTATGCTCCAGCTTTCATGGATACCAAGCAATCGAGGGTTCACCAATTCATTATGGAATTACGAACCCATAATATATTGAACATGTATGACAGCTACGTTAAGGGAAGATATGGACATCGCTTCCGGGTGCAGGCCTTCCTTGGACTGTTGAGGGTCTTAGACAGCGGAAGCAGGTAACAGACGAACAAATCCAGGAGCAGCGTCGCAGAGATAGATCTGATGAGATTCAGGGGAGATTGAGAGAGGGGCTGAGCCCTGATTTTACGATAGGCCACCTAGACCCCCGCCTTGACCTTGCGGTAAGTGGTAGATTTATCCGTCGGGGTCAGTCGAGTCTGGCGGCAGTTTTCGGATAGTGGATTCTCCTCTCTCTCATCAAGGAGGGTACAGCAGAGCAGATACACATTCCCCACCCTGCCCTGTTTGCAATCAACTCCATCTCGGAGCTTTGCAGATATGACTCCACGGTGTTACATATGTGTGCGGGAAGGGCATAGGATGCAAGATTGTTGACGGGGGACAGGGTAGCCGTGATATCCAGGAAGAGGATCAGCAAGGCAGCGAGCTCCAGCAGCCTCCACAGGGTGTAGGCCCTCAGGTCAACAGGTAGAGGCCGAGTAGATCAAGAGCGCCTCTAGTTCGGAGTACGGGCCCAAGGCATTACCTATGCATTACTAGGGAGGCAAGACTTCGAGAGGCGTCTCCTAATTTGTGCAGTATGATGACTGTTTGCTCATACCCTGTTTATGTATTGATTGATCCAGGGTGTACTTTGTCCTACGTTACCCCATTTGCGGCTCGGAAGTTCAGTGTTGCACCAGAATTGCTTGACATCCCTTTTAAGTATCTACACCCGTCGGTGACTCAATTATAGCTAGCAGGATTTATCGAGGGTATACGGTATAGGTTGTTGATCGTCAGACCCGCAGTAGATCTGGTAGAACTAGAGATAATTGATTCTGATGCCATTATGGGTATGGATTGGTTGATGCCATGCTATGTCAACATAGAATGTTGGACCAAGACAGTCGATTCACTTTCCGAGGGGAGGCGGTACAAGAGTGGAAGGAGCAGCACGGTTACACCCAAAAGGTAGGTTTATTTCCTACCTTCGAAGGCGAAGAGGAAGTTGATAGCTAGGGATGCATTTACCACCTTGTCAGAGTTCAGGATGTTCGGGTAGAGCCTCCGACTCTCCAGTCTGTTCCGGTGGTCAATGAATTCCTGACGTATTTCCAGTGAGCTACACAGTATTCCCCGAAGAAATAGATTTTGAAATAGATTTGCTACCGGGCACTCGGCCCATATCAATTCCTCCATATTGTATGGCTCCTTGTGAACTCAGAGAGAGTTAAAGGAGCAAGCGAAAAGATCTATTAGATAAGGGCTTTATCCAAGGCTGAGTACTTCACCTTGGGGTGCGCCAATTCTATTTGTGAGAAAAGAAGGATGGCTCGCTCCGCATGTGTATAGATTGCTGGCAGTTGAATAACGTTACCGGTTAAGAATAAGTATCCGCTTCCCGAGAATAGATGATTTGTTTGACCCCGATTCTGGGGGCCACATATTTCTCCAAGATTGACTTACGGTCCGAGGATACCATCGGGTTTGGAGTCCGTTAAAGATACATTCCCAAGACAGCCTTCAGGACCAGATAAAGCCATTTGAGTTCCTAGTCATGTCTTTTGTGTTGACGAATGCCCAGCCGGTATTTATGGACGATAGAAACGGCATCTTGGACATACGGACACATTTGTGATAGAGTTTATCGGCGATATTCTGGTGTATTCTCGCTCGGGGCGGACCACCGAGCTACTTTACGGACAGTGCTATAGATTCTCAGGGACCGTCGGTTGTATGCCAAGTTCTCCAAATGTGAATTACGGGTTGAAGTCAGTAGCTTTCTTGGGGGCATATTATGTCGGATGTTGGTAGCATACAAGTAGACACGCAGGAAAATAGAAGCCGATCAAAAACATGGCCCAGAGACCTTCCCTCCGGCCCGAAGTCCACAGTTTTCTGGAATTAGCGGGATACTATAGAAGATTTGTGAGGGATTCTCCACCATACCGACACCTCGACTAGGCGAAGCGCAGATAAGTAAAGTTTCAATGGACGGAGGCATGTGGCGGAGATTTCCAAGAATTGAAAGACAAGTCAACCTCCGCTTGATGTTAGCATTACCGAAGATACGGGGGTTTATTAAGTGTATTTTGACGCATCGGGTGTTGGGTTGGGGTTCGTGTTGATGCAGCATGGTAAAGTGAATGCTTATGCTTCCAGACAACTAAGGAAACACGAAAAGAATTATCCTACCCATGACCTGAAACTAGCCCTTGTTAATACACGCCTTAAAAATCTTGAGACATTACTTGTATAGCATCCATGTGGATATTTTCACTAACCATAAGAGCCTACAGTATATCTTCACTCGAGAGGAGTTGAATTTGCGCGTATTTAGTTAGGTTATTGAAAAATTATGATGTGAACATTCTGTATCATCCGTGAAAGGCTAACATGGTAACAGATGCTCTCAGCCGCAAATCAATAGGGAGTTTGGCGTACTAACGGCTTGGCGATGTAAGGAGTTGGCTTAGAGAAATACACCAATTAGCCCGGTTGCTTCGTTCGTGTGCTGGACGACAGGCGGTAATTCAGAACACCGTTGTGTCGTCATTAGTGATGGAGGTAAAGGAACGACAATATGAGATCCTGACCTGGTTCAGCTTAAAGACAGACTTCAGAAGAAAGCGCCAGATTTTCAAATGGCGAGGATGAAGTGTTGCGATGTAAAGGCCGCCTTTGTGTTCTAGATATTTCGGGGCTTCGCCCAGTTATTAGTGAGGTACATTACGCCCGCTATTCTCTCCACCCGGGCGCGACGAAGATGTACCAAGATATTAAAGAAATCTACTTGTGGCCATGTATGAAGAGGGAAATAGTAGAATTTATAGCCCAGTGTCTTGCCAACAAGTAAAAGCGGAACACCGGAAACCGGGCGGATTGACTCGGACATAGTTGGCCTCTTTGGAAGTGAGGCGATAAGCATGGGATTTTGTAGCGGGATTACCCCGTACCCGGGCATAGACATGATTCAATTTGGGTAATTTTGATAGACTGACGAAATCAGCCCATTTCCTGCCAGTAAGCTACTTTCTCTGCCGAAGATTACGCCGAATTGTATGGCGGAAGAAATAGTTGGAGCACACGGTGTTCGGTATCTATTATCTCGGAAAAGAGGAGCCAATTTACAACTAGATTTTTAGCGGTCATTTTCTATAGGAATGCAGAGGCGATTAATTTGAGCACAGCATTCCACCCTCAGACGGATGGACAAGCGGAACGCACTATTCAGACGCTCGAGGATATGCTACGGGCATATTGCTGGACTTTGGAGGTAGATGGGACGAGCATTTACCCGGCCGAGATTGAATTTGCTTATAACAATAGTTATCCTCGGCTATCGAGATGGCGCCCTTTGAGGCTTGTATGGGCAAAAATGTATATCGCCAGTTGGCTGGTTTGAAGTAGAGTCAGCGCTGATTGGGCCACATATTATTCATCGGTTAGAGGAGAAGGTTAAGCTTATCGAGAACGCCTACTGGCTTGCTGAGCCGCCGAATCGTATCTTGATGTGCGGTGCGAGACACAGAATTTAATGTGAATATTTGGGTATTTCTGAAAGTATCTCAATGAAAGGGGTGATGAGATTCGGCAAGAAAGGTAAGCTCAGTCTGAGATTCATTGGGCCTTATCAGATTCGTCGAAAAATAGGCCAAGTACCATACGAGTTGAACTTGCCTTGAGTGGGAATCCGTTCATCCAGGTTTTCCATGTATCTATGCTAAGAAAGTACATAGGAGACCCATCCCGAGTTGTCCCAGTCCGGGATGTCCAGTTGCGGAAGAGCTGGTCTATGAAGAGGTTCCAGTAGCCATATTAGACAGATAGATTCGTAGATTGAGAACTAAAGATATTGCTTCTGTCAGGTGCGTAAGCATAATAATAACCAAGGAGATGAATTAGGAAGCGAGAGGAAGACATGAAAGTCGAGATATCCTCACTTATTCCAAGCCTAGTAAGCCAAGAGGTATGTTAGTATTGTTATCATATGAAACGCTTTAAATTACATGTATAAATGATATAGTCGACTCTAGTCTTTTACGTGAGATATGCTATAGTATTGTGTGGAGTACCTGTATTGGACTTTTCTGCATTTCAGGTTTTTGAGATAGTCTATATTACGGGAAACTCTGCTTAAAATTTTTCTAAGAATAAGTCGAGTAAGTTGAGGTTCCTCTAAGTAGAAGTTTACATTCGAGGACGAATGTTCTTAAGGAATGTGACACCCCTCGTAAATTTTTAACATGTAGATGGCCTATTCGCATGTTGGTTAAGAGTTTTGAATGCCATACATGCAAGGAAAAGGACCGGGGAAAGACCGGATAAGCGACACGTCGAACCATCGCGGGAGGAGTGAGGCCGAGCCCCTCCGTGATGGCAGCGTGCAACGGAGGAGGGCCTCCGCAAAGGAAGCGTGTCACGGAGGCCCTGTCGATGTACGTATATACACCCCTCCCACTTCAGTTTATTTCACTTAAAAAATTATGTAATTTCCTGTAAACACAAGAAGAAGAAAACGAGAGGAGGAAGAAACTGCTTGAAATTTCTTCCGTTTACGCTATTAACGGTCCAAACTCAAATTAACTCCAGATACCGAGGTATTAAGAAGCGAGGAGAATTCCTACAGGTTTTAGTTTCGTGAAATTCGGTTAGCAAACCGTCGTGCTACCGAGCTAAGATAAGTGGAATTGCTCCAAATTAGTGTCAATATACTCCTAGACCTAAAGTAAGCATTTCTCCCATACGGACTTCGGCTTGAGTTTTCGGCCGTATTTCGATAAGTCAAAGTTTAGGTTATATATATATTAAACGTGTTATCTTCTTTCATAATATTAATATATTTAGTTCTAGTGATATATATATATGTGAATGCGGTTAGGAGAAATAGCAAAATTACTGACCGAGCTACGCGGTTAGTCGGGAAATCGAAACGAAGGTATGTAAAGCTATTTCTTCGACAAGATAGCAATCCCATTCTGATAAATAGAGTGAAGTCTAGAAAAAAAGAACCTAGAAGTCGAAATTGAGTCAGTATTAATCCATCAAGCATGTTTCATAATATTATGTTATATTCAGAATAAAAGTTAGTAGAAACAATATCAGACGTTCGAGATAATATTTCGGATACGGTACTCCTTTCGGTATGAGAATCGGTTTAATTCGAAGAGAATCAGAATTGTATATCAAAACATGGATAGTATTTTCAAATTGAACATGCTTGTTATACGTGATTCCTTTTTCTTAAGACCTGTTTGTTCTATGAGGCCCCTTTGAGCGTCCTCGCCGCCCACAGGTTAGTAACGGTGTCGGCTAGCGCCCTTTAAGGGTGGGGATACGCCCTCCAAGAGTGGTATGCGGAGTCCGCTAGAGGACGAAGATGGGATGGAGCACTCCCCATATGAGGCTGATCAGCATAACATTACAGATACAGATACAGGTACGAGTACGGAGTACGATGCAGGAGTCCTCCCGGACTCATACACGATTATTTATATCGAGAGGTCATAGTACGGCGGAGACCCGGGGAATCGGTAAGAGGTGCTCGTAGTTAGTAGGTGAGTGGAGTGATTTACTTTTGGATGGTTTTGACCCGGATAGGGGTATATAGACTGTGTGTTGGTTGGCACCATCCTGCTTATGGGGGCTGGTATAGGTCCTTGTATGTTATATGTATCATACATGTTATGTATTAGCCTTTAGACGGTGAGTGGCCACGTCGACGGGTATGCTTCTACCTTACCTTCGGTATAGATAAGCTTATTTCGGATCCGCCAGCCCAGAAGGTTTCAGATACTTTCTACTAATCAGAACTACTAGTATTGTTGATTATATTTAGTTATGCTCAATTTGCTTTACATACTCGGTACCAGTGGTACTGACGCCCGTTTGGGGCTCTGCATTACCTTGCCAGTACTATGGCGAGCCAGGCCCTCGTGATTCTGTAGCGCAGAGTCATTAACTCCTATCATCCGGAGCTTGATATTCCAGAGGTCTATTACTATTTTCTTTTGTTGTATCAGTACGGGTAGGTCGGGGCCCTGTCCCGACCATCTTATCAGTATTCTTAGATGCTTGCAGGTAATATATATTTCCTTGTGGTTAAATTGTGCGGTCGTGTGGGGGCGTACATATGTTTAGTTGTTTATATTGGCCGTGTGAGGCCTTATTCATTATATAGTTGGTGACCTTGTCGGTCTGAGAGTAGTTTCGCTTCTGATTCAGTTCTCAGTGAAAACTAGTCAGCATGGTGGCCTTGTCGGCCTGCATAAGTCCCCTTATATTGATACGATTACCGGATTGCATTTGTTGTTGTTTGGTGGCTATAGGCCTAGTCGGTCAGTGTATTTACAGCCGCTATAACCCGTTGATTAGCCTAAGTTTAGGCTTTATAATTATATTGAAAGTGACGTCGTCCTTCAGAATAACGTTGTATTTAGTGCTAATTGAAGTATTTATGAGTACGGTTGGGAGAAATAGGTACAGTGCGGCCGAGCCTCGTCAGAACGGTCGGATAACTCGAGGTTGGGTATGTGAAGGAAGTTGTTCTTCGGCAAGTTAGTAAGTCCTTAGCTTTGTGAATCATAGTAAACTCCGTATTTGAAACTCCAGAAGTTGAATGATGAGAATTGAGTAAGTCTAGTAAATTCTGGTTTGCGTTGTCGTATCGTATTCCGTCCGAAAGTTAGTAAAGCATGCGCCAAAGGGCGAGTTAGCATTCCAGATTCGGTATAGCTTATTGTATGATTCCAAGCATGTTTTAGAATAAAAAGGAAGCAGATTTTCAGAATAAAAAGTTAGTAAAGTAAAAATCGAGATAGACGGGAACAGTAATATTGACTACGAACTAGCCATTCGGAACGGATGGGAATGTGTACAGTTAGCCATTGAGCGAGCGGTATCTGGCTCTGGACAACCAACATTTAAAGAAGATTTCAGAATCAGTATAATCGGTAAAGAATCGGTTAAATACGAAAAGATCGGAATAAATCAGATTTCAGATAGCCTTTTGATTATACATGCTTGCTATTTATATGTGCTATTTTCTTATTGAGACTTGTTGTGGCGTGAGGCCCCTTATTGGCGTCCTCGCCGCCCCCAGGTTGGTAATCGTGTCGCCCGCGAGCGGGTGGGTTTACGTCACTCCAGGAGTGGCATGCCGTCCCCCGGCTTGGACAGATGGGATGAAGCTTTCCCCATAGCGGTCGTCGGCATTACGGGTGCGGCTCCGGTTTCGAGATAGCCCTATTCGAGTTGTGTCCGGGGAGCAGACCCTATACATTACTGTCATGCATACGGTTAATGCAATTGTAACTCCGGTTTCAGGTATACTTGAGTTGTGTCCGGGAACCAGACCCTATGTTGTTACTGTCTACCACGAGTCTCCAGGACTCGAGACATGGTTATTTATATCGGAGGCTATGGCCCGAGCCGAGGCCCGGGGGCCGGTAGAGGAGCTCGAGTGAGCGAGATGAGTGGAGTGACTTATTTTTGCCGGGTTTTGACACAGGGTAGGGGTATATAGATTGTTTGGTTGCTTGGCGCCATCAGGCTTATGGGGTTGGTATTGGCTCTTTCTTGCTACTTGTATATCTATTTATGTGTTATATACTAGCTACTAGACAGCAGGCCGTCGCGTTTACAGTTACGCCTCAACTTTGCTCCAGTCTGAGAAAAGCATGATCCGGTCTTACCGGTTCTTGAACCAGTTATCTCCTGCCTTACAGTTTGCTAGATATGCTATCTATATTCAGTTGTTTAGTTATGTTATTTCAGTAGCTTTGCATACTCGGTACTAGCGATGCTTCGACACTTGATGAGAGCGGCCATTACTTATTTGTAGGTACTCATAGACGACGAGCGATCCCTCGTGATTCCAGCCAGCTATTGAGTTATCGGCTCTGTCATCCGGAGCCTGATTTCTAGAGTGTAGCTCTTTTCCTTTTGATGTACAGTATGGGTAGGTGGAATTTTTGTCAATCATTCTATTGTTACTCATAGAAACTGCGGATTGTATATTTATCTCCTTGTGAGTCGGTTGAGCCGGTCGCGTGAGTCGTGCGGTTGTATAGGCGTATAGTATTTACATTCTTATGTTGGTGGAGTGTGAGGCCGTAGCTTGTCGGTAGTGGTGACCTTGCCGGTCACGTAGTCTTACGGTATTCTTGTGTTTAAGTTTTAGATGACTAGTCAGCATGGTGGCCTTGTCGGCCCGCATAGGTTCAGTTATGAGTATGTTCGGTCCCGGGTTTGTTATTACAGGTACGGGGGGCTATAGGCCAGATGGCCCGAAGGCTCGCTGCGGCCGTTATATAGCCCTTATTCATTATATTTCAAGGTGTATAATCCATCTTTTCAAGATTTTCTAGTAACTTACAATTAAAAATTGATATTTTAAATATCAAGCTGAACATTGTCATTGTCTTTGTTGTCTCTTTGTATATTTTAATGGTAGGAATATCTATTACTTCGATATGGGTTGTATTAATGGAAATGATTATTTCTTGTTACCGCTCATTGGATTGATCATTAATGGAATATGCAAGAAATGAATAATAGGATATAAATATGTAGAAAGAGTAAAACATGGTTCTTACATAGCTTTTACTATATCGGGTATTTTAGAGTATTTTTAATCATTGTGATAAAATAATGAGTGTCACTCAATACTTCTAATAGTTTGTAAGCGGTTGATTTTCTAAAACTTTTGGACTTTGTCCAATTGATAATGATGCCTTTTTCATGTTAAATGTGTTGCACATATTTTTAATTTAATTGTAAAAGATGGTCTTAATACTTTTGGAGTTAGTTGTCAAAAAGTTAGACTTACTTGTGCTTGGATTTTCAAGAAAATAAAAAGGCTAAACTTATTGAATATAAAAATCATTGTGTAGAATGTCAAATTGAATATAGAAAAGTTCCAAAAGAAGTGTCTACAAGATGAAACTCTTTATATGAAATGCTTGAAGTAGCTTATGTTTATTGCATGCCTATACAATTAGTTTATAATGCTCATAATGCGGATACTTATTAAAGACTTTATGATGATGATTGGATTCAAGTTTATGAAATTATTAAATTTTTGAAAGTTTTTATACAGCTACAAATGCAATATTTGGTCAATATTATCCGACCATTTCAGTGTTAGTAAATGTACTTCTATTTCAAGGAAATTTGCAATATTTCAAAAATTGAAATGTTTAAAGAGCCTATTCAATATATGATTGAAAAATTCAAAAAATATTTTTTCACTATTCCCCAAATTTATTTGTTGCTGCTTTATTAAACCCTTTTTATAAAGCTCAAGGTGTTGAAAAAATGGTTGAAGATATTTTTACAAATTTAAAAATTTCAAACGGATGAATTGCCAACTCTTGAGATGTGTAAGAGTAGTATAATACCTAAAGCTAGAAACTTATATAATGTATATTGAACAATTGAACAAAATGTTCTACAATAGCGACATTAGTTCTTGTAGGGTAGAAGATGTTGATGACTTGATGGGTGATTATCTTGGTCTCGAATCATCCTTTGTAATGACTTTGATTTATATATTTTGTAGGCAGGCAAGTAGTGTTAAGTCAAATGGAGAGAGACGCAACTTTTGGCGTGGTGGAAGAACCATAGGAAACAATATCCCGAGCTTTGAAGGGTGGTTTGAGATGGCCCAGCCTTTCAAGCATCTTCGGTAGCTTCAGAAACAAGCTTTTTAGCGTGGGAAGATTTATTATTGGAGACCACCGGTATTCTTTGGCAAAAGACAGTTTAGAAATATAGGTGTTATTCCGGAGATGGATAATTGATGAACGAAGAAACTTTGGACTGCCAATATTTATGACCCAAATTGAAGATGAAATAGATAAAGTAGTTGGGGCAAATATCGATGACAGCATGGACGCAATGGAGGAACAAGGAAGAGTACCAATTCTAGAAAATATTTCAGAGGAAATGATAATTAAGTTACGAAAACAACATTTTGGATATTTTAGATATTAATATAATAATAGAGACCTAATTGAAAGCAGACCCTTCCTAGAAGGTGACTGCATTGAATAGATACTCTTTTAGTCTTCTAATATTTTTGTAATACATTTGACTGATTTTATTTATTTTAATAAATTTATAGAGTATTCACCTTAATTTTTGTTAATAATTTTATTTTATTTAATGCAACTCATTTTATAGATACTTAGTATTACTTACTTAAAATTTAATTTACATTTGATTTGCTAACTTAGTAACTTACTTCATAAATTTATTACTATTTACTATTTTACCAAAACTTTAATAAGTTATAAATTTTAATTAGTTTTGAATTTTGTAAAAAAAAATTAGTTAGTTTTGTAAAAAGTTCATAAGTATTAACTTTAAAATATTTAAAAAGTTCATAAATTATTAACTTTATAAGTTATAACTTAAAAAAAAAGATTTATAAAAAAATATCCTAAAAAATGATTAACTTAAATTCTTAATAGATTAATAATTAAACTAATGGACTAATAATTAATAAATTATAAAAACTTTTTTTAAAAAAATGTATAAAGAAATGAATTAAAATAATTGGCCCGGTTCCGAACCGGTCCGACCGTAATACAACGTAGGACCCGGACAAGGAATACCGTAGACCCGATACTGGTAGACCCAATTTTAATCAAAGTTCTAGTCAATCGGGTCCCGGACTTGGTTCATTTATGGAAAAAATCGGACTGGTGGTTCCGGTTTCGGTCCGTTGCCACCCTTAGTAGCAAGTGTATTACGAAACAATCTCCAAAGGCGAGAGGTAAATTGAATACCTCTATTTGATATAGTGGACAGGGCACTCCATTACAGCTGAACTAGCTATCGAATATGCAACAGTGTAATCCTCCGCTGAATCGGTAGTTTTGACATGTAGACAATGAGGCTGCTTTAGTCCACCCTGTCTACAACAACCCAAATAGAATCACTCTTGTTGGTAGTGCGAGGAAACCATGTAATGAAGTCCATGATTTCCTTCACTTCCAAGTAGGGATACAAATTTCTTGAAGCACACCTCCAGGTATTTGATGTTCAACTTTCATCTGTAGACAATTCGAAGACTTAGCCACAAACTCTGCTATGTTCCTCTTTATATACCAGTCCTACCAATAAACTTTCCATAGGTCACGGTACATCTTGGTGGCACGGATGTAAAGAATACTCTGGAACCATGAACCTGCGTCAATATCGCTCCCTCAAGTCATCAGCACCCGGTACATATAAACAACCCTAAAATCGTAGTACACCATCTACGCCTTAGGAGAAAACCTCTACCTTGTGATTCTGAACAGCTTCCTTCAACTTTACCAAAATAGGATCCTCATCTTGTCTAGCTTTTACTTCGGTCACCAAGGAAGATTTTGATCCATTACGACAGTGATACCATTATTTGTCGAGTTAATAAGACGAACTCTTAGGCGTGCAAGCCGATGCAAATCCTTCGCTAACTCTTTCTTCTCCTCATCCACATGAGACCTCTCCATGGAAATCTGCTAAGGGCGTCTGCCACTACATTATCCTTACCCGATGGTATAGGACACTCATATCATAATCCTTAGAAGCTCCAACCACCTTCTTTGACGTAGATTTAGATTCTTCTGATAAACATGAACTGTAGGCTTTTATGGTACCTAAACACATCCACATGGACTCTGTACAGATAGTATCTTCAAATCGTCGAGGCAAATACTACTACCGCCATCTCGAGGTCGTGAGTCGGATAATTCTTCTCATGGACTTTCAGCTGCACGGAAGCATAGGCTATAACTATACTATGCTGCATTAATACACAACAAGGCCGATCCTTGAGGCGTCATAATATACTATAAACCCATCGGTACCCTGGGGTAGAGTCAACACTGGTGCTGAGGTAAGTCAGTCTTAACCTCTTGGAAGCTCTTCTCATAGGTTTCTGACCATTGAAGCTTAACTTTCTTACGGGTCAACGGTGCTGTAATGGATGAAAATCCTTCTATAAACCAACTGCAGTAACCAGCTAAGCCCAAGAGCTCTTGATATCCAAGGGACTCACCGGTCTAGGCCAATTCTTCAAAACTTCTATCTTTTGAGAGTCCACATGTAAAGCCTCACTTGACACCACATGACCCAAAAATGCTACTGAACTTAACCAAAACTCACACTTGCTGAATTTAGCATAAAATTGGCAATCCTTAAGAATCTGTAGAACCACCCTCAAATGAACGGTATGCTCCTCTTCGCTCCAGTGTATATGAGGATGTCATCTATGAACACAATCACGAACATGTCCAAATACGGTTTGAACACCCTATTCATCAAATCTATAAAAGCTGCATGAGCATTTTTGTTAGTCAAAAGACATAACTACAAACTCATAGTTACTTTTATCAAGTCCTGAAGGATGCCTTCGGAATGTCACTCTCTCTAACACTAAGTTGATGATATCTACGATGAGATCTATCTTTGGAAAACACTTACCCTAAGTTGGTCAAACAAGTCATTGATTCTGGGGAGGGATACCTGTTCTTTATTGTGACCTTGTTCAATTGCCGATAATCCAATGCACATCCGAAGGAACCATCCTTCTTCCGGACAAAAAGAACTGGTGCACCCCATGGGGATTTAGCGAGTACGATGAAACCCTTATACAGGAGATCCTTCAGCTGCTCCTTCAACTCCTTTAGCTCAGTTGGATCCATTCTGTAGGGAATATATATAGGCTACGTATCAAAGAAGAAGGTCAATATCAAAATCGATCTCCCGCTCGGGAGGAATTCCCAATAAATCATCATCAGGAAACACTTATGGATATTCGCACACTATAGGAGCGACTAGATAGTCAGATCTCGGATGTATCATCCTAACCTTAATATATAGTACACACAAACTTTAGAGATAATCTTTCTGGCCTTAAGGTAGGAAATAAAGCGACCTACAGGCACAGGCGAACTACCCTTCCACTCTAGGAATTTGGCTCACCGGGAAATCGAAACTCTACGCCTGAGATTCTATAATTTACTGAGGCATAACATCCATATAGCCCAATCCATGACAAAGATAACATCAAAATCTATCATGGCTAGCTCTACTAAATCTATTGAGGTGACTTTCTAAAGGACACGAGATAGGGCCATTTTATATATACCCGTCGAGCTATAATTGAATCACTTAGGCGGAGTAGATGCGAAAGCTAATAGGATTTACGGGAGGCCGACTCCAATACTACTAGCAACATGAGGCTTCACAAAATATAAGGTAGCCCGTGGATCTAACAACACATATACATGTAGGTGGAATACTTGTAACATACTAGTGACTACATTTTGAGAGGCACCTCCTGCTCTGGCGAGATGCCGGGACATAGAATTTGTCCACGTCTGACCACCACATGCACTAGTGAAGGCACTCTGCTGAGCTGAACATACTAGTGGGGATGTTTAACTAGTAGCTGGGTCTTGGCCTCTACTATTGCCCTGTCTAGCTACTGGACAATCTTTGAGCATATGTTCGGGCTTCCCACACCCAAAACAAAGCACATCTACTATCTAGGAAGTGATCAGTGTGCCTTCTACCACACTTATCACAACCTTGAATACTGGGCCCTACTGATCTGCTCCCCTAACCTCGAGAGCCTGATGCTCATCCCCTCTAGTCGCGCCTAGATGCGGATGGCACAATTGTTTGTTGATGGTGCTTGAGGCGTGATCTCTTATGGGACTGCTAATGATGCCTACCACTAGGCCTCTGCAGGAGAACCCAAGAGTGTTGGTCGGCCCTTTTAGCCTCTCTCTCCTACTCAATCTTCTGTACCTCCTCCCTATCTGCTGGGCATAAAGAACTATCCTGGAGAAATCGATATCTTGATGAAGTATTGCGGTCCGGAAATCCTTAACCAAATAGTCTACTATTCCATGCCTGACGACTCACTCGAGCCCTCCCTGATCTACCACCATCTCAAGTGCATATTTGGATAGGCAGGTGAACACTAAGTATACTCCTCCACTGTCACGTTGTTCTACCTCAAGTTCACAAACTCAGCTACTTTGATCTCCCTCGTCTTATGGGAAAGAACCGATCCAAGAACGCGGTAGCCAAACTCATCCCAACCAATGGGGCCCGCTCTACTTCTCTACCATCCTTGCACTGTCTGAACCAGATAAGTGCAACCCCTTTCAAATGATAGAGGGATAAGTTTTCGCACTCCCCCCTCGTCACCCCAGGATGTTGGGTAATCTTCAGAATCTCTTCGATAAACTCATATGGATTCTCCTCCCATGATACGAAACTCCGGAGAGTTCATCCTAAGAAAATCTGACTCTTGCTGCTGCCACATTTCCAATCTAGGGAATATGTGCTACCGCTTGCTGGTTGACCTTGGTGGTCAATGCCCATGCAAACATCCCAGATGGCTTGCCTAAACTCTACATGGGCAACTTGCTCGAGCATGATACTTGGGGAGTGCAGTGAGGCCTCCTGGTGCCCATCTCTGTTGCCATTCTCATGACCATTTCCATTTCTGATTTCCTTCTTTCGTTAACTTGGCAAGGAGGCATGATTTTGCAAACGCGTATAGCACGTGAGAAGGATAGAGAGACATTTCATCACACGACATAGATCATGAAAGGAGGGAGGTTTCCTAAATGTTTCATAGCCTCTTTGTCATAAACGGCCCCCTTCACATCCATGAAAAAGATTCTACTTAACGTAATACGACACCCTAGGACACTTCAAAACCTAATTCTTTGATACCAAGTTTGTCACAATCCGAACATATGCCCAGATCTGAGGAAACGGAACAAAGAACCCCGAGAGGGTCAATTTGACCTATGGAATGAACATGACCACTAAGCTCAATATAATGAATGTGGAAATCTAACATGATCTTTAGAGGAAGTCTAAAAAATCAATAACATCTGAACAATAGAAAACATAATACTGAACCTGAAATCATGCATATTATAAAACATATTCAAGATAAGATTAAAGAGTAAGGCTTGCATGTTATCATCTAAAAACATGATTTAAACATGGCCGAGTATCGTAAACTAATTCGAATGACCCAAGGTGAAATCTGATAATTATAAGTAAAACTAAACATTAGGTCAAGCCTTCTGTAAACATAATATTATAACTGATGAACATGCATAACGAAAATCATCAGGAACAATAGGATATTCGACATATAGCCGGCATTACCACGATGAGCTTACATGATCTCGGTTATCACACTCAGTGGGAAGAGCCGTCAAAGCCTTACCAAGGCTAAGAGCGCTACCATGTTAATATTTATCAAGTTGAAAGCCCATCGGGTGTAGGGAAAACTCACAAGGGAGGCCCAAATAATATGAACATACTTAAGTTGGCACATATTTTTGAAGCAGTTTTTCTTGAACCCTTAGCCTGCTCGGCGCTAGACACTACTCCCAAAAACATGCATATGCTCCTATATCATTTTTCAACAAAAACTAAACCATCATCATGCGACAAAAGCTGAATCATAACATATCATACATAATTTGAAAACATGACATGAAGAGCCTTGCTCAGAAAGCCTTCCACTAAGCCCACGCTAAAAAGTGAGAGTCTAGACTCCCAAAACCATGTTGAAGTAAATCATGAAACATACTTGATCTATGGAGCTTGCCCAATCTTAACATGTTTTGAAATAGATTCGATAGTCAAATTCAAGAATACAAATATGGGTAATTTGAAATCATACTTTCATCATAAATATCTCATCATGCTTAAAAGCATAGATCATAATCTCAACTCTTCATGAACCTTCCTTGATTGGAAGGCATCATATTTTTTGAACTTTGAAATCATTATAAAATAAACCATGAATCTTAAAACAATATTAGAAATCATGAATTGAATTTACCATGATAGATACTTATAATTTCACAAATTGGGGTTAAATCCCATAGATTCATCAACTTAGAATTCAATGATTTAGAAGAGGATTTTTGGCATGGGTTGAAGAAATACTCCCATTTATAATCCTACATACCTTGGTACTTCTGATTTCACACCCTTCTTGAATGCCCAAAGGAATTTGAGGCGAATTGATGAATTCTGAACTTGATCACCCTTATAAACTTTCTAGTCTTGCATGCATGGAATGGGAGGTTTAGAATATGCTAAGTATCTTTAAAAACCTCTCTAAGCGAGCTTAAAGTGATGTAGTTTAAGACTTAGCAACTTAGGAATTACGAAAAAGCCCTTAATAAATTTGTAGGAAAATCACACTGCCAGTCCCAACGAGGGACTAGTCGAGTCGACCACCCATAGACGGCTCGTTATGCACTCGGAAATCACCTAACCTTTGGAAAATTTATCTTTGCCGAGTCACCAGAACACCATGACTCGTGGTGTTCCTAACGATCGTGGTTATCCAATCGTTGGGACCACTCTGAAAATTCCACATCCCAGTCATCTTCTGACCACGACAAACATAACGACTCATTGCCACGACCATGGAGTGCATTGATTCTCGTGATCAACCACCCAGAAACCATAGACGCTCCCCTCCACTTTGAGTTATAGCGGCGCGTGGAGTCTCCTGATGAGCTACTGTATAGCTCATCTTGTGACTAGGTCTGCGAAATTCCTATTTTCTCCATTTGAACCCTCCAGCATGATCTTAAGGCTTTCGGGGTATTACGCCCCATCCAAGATTGTTATACCCCAAAAAGCCCAAATATCCGAGCCGAGGCTCCGGAAATGGAGAAAAACCTAAGAATTGGCACCAGGCTTAAAATGAGTTGTGAGGAGACCTATGAGAGGAGCCCTTAGTCGTGTGTGACTCGTGGGGAGGCGATGGAATAAACTCAAAATTATGGAAATGGGATCCCACGGACGTGACAATGACTCTTGGTCAGACCCTACAAGTGGTTAGGTTAGTCGTGGGGTGGGTGAGTAAGATAAGAGAGGAAGGGAGGCAATGCACTGCACTCCGATTGGAGGACACCACCAGTCATGGTAAGTCCCCACGATTTATGGGGTGAGTGTGACCAAGAAGGGAATGAAATTTATGGAGGCTGAGGCGGTGTACTTCCGCAGTTACTCCACAAGTCGTGTTAGAGGACG
Source organism: Datura stramonium (assembly GCA_018107945.1). Lineage (NCBI taxonomy): Eukaryota > Viridiplantae > Streptophyta > Magnoliopsida > Solanales > Solanaceae > Datura > Datura stramonium. Next base: position 37,148 of record JACEIK010002320.1, read on the forward strand.
GAGTCGTTACCAGGTCCCCGTTAGGACCATCTGGTAGTTATTTTTGCGAATTTTAGTAAGGGCTATTTCATACTTCCTAACTTTCTAAAGGCCTAAACTATGTCATTTTGAGTTATGAATAGTGACTTTAAAAAAGGGTTAAGTTCATTTTAGGCCTCATTCATTCATCATGCAAGGTAGAAGACGCTAGAGAGGAGTGATTCAAGCTTAACATTCATCAATTTCTCTTTAATTTCCTATTGGGCATCTAAAAAGTGTAAGAATTAGCTACCAACAGGTATCATAGAGTTATGAATGGTGGTTCCTTTCACACCCCATGCCCAATCTCTCTCTAAATCATGAATGTTCTATGACTAAACTATAGGTTTTGCTTAAATGCATGAGATTTTTCTATTCTCTACATGGGTATGATTTGATTATGTTTCTACTGATTATGACATGGGCGAGTTATATAATGTTTTCGAAATTAAAAATCATGTTTTATCTTTATGAATTAAAAAACCCATTGTTGAAATATTTATGAAAGATGAGATTTGTGATGGTTATGATGATGATGAGATATTATGATGAAAAGTATGTTTCCAAGCTACCCATGTTTATTATCATGTCTCCGATATGAATTGGTTATTTTCAAGTATGATAATGCTTTGGACAATGCCCACATGTCCTACCTTAATGCTCATTTGTGTGTTATACCTCGATTAATTGTAGAACCCAGACGGTAGAGTTCAAATTTCTGGTGAGCCAGTGTTTCATTTCCTACCTTAAGGCCGAAATGTTGATTTATAAAGGTTGTGTGTACCATCTAGTTAGGGTTAAGGATGTTGGGTCCGAGACAAAATATCCGTCCGGTTCTAGTAGTACATGAGTATCCAATAGTTTTTCAAGATAATTTACCGGGGAATCCCTCCCGAGCGGGAGATCGATTTTGTATTTTCCTCCTTCTCTGTACAACCTATACTCCACCTAAAGAATCGCGCTCTAGCCGATCTACAGAAGAGTAGTTGGGCCACGGTAGATAAGGGTTTAATTAGACCGAGAATGTCCCCATGGGGTGCACCAGTTCTCTTTGTACGAAGAAAGATGGTTCTCTTCGAATGTGTATTTAACCAGATTTAGGGTGCAAGTGTTTCTCAAATACATACCTCAAATATGGGTATCATCGGCTTAGGGTTCGGAGAGTGATATCCAGAAAACTGACGCCGGATTACCCAGTATGGTCATTATGAGTTTTATAGTTATGTCTTTTGGACTAATTAATTCTCCCTACAGCTTTTATGCGGACTTGATGAACAGAGATTGTTCAAGCCATGCTTGGATATGTTCGTTATTTTGTTCATTGATAACATCTTGATATACTCGGAGCAAGGAGGAGCATGCTGCTCATTTGAGAATGATGCTTCAGACTCTCAAGGATAGCCAATTATATGTCAAATTCAGCAAGTGCAGGTTTGGTTGAACTCCGTAGCATTTTTGGTCCATGTGGTATCAAGTGAGGGCATAAGGGTGGATTCCCAAAAATAAAAGCAATAAAGAATTGTCCTAGACAGGTGAATCCTTCGGATATTCGGAGATTGTTGGGTTTAGCTGGCTACTATCAAAGGTTTCATGGAAGGTTTCTCATCGATTGCATCACCATTGACCAAATTGACGGAGAAGAAGGTGAGATTCCAATTGTAGAGGCTTGTGAGAAGAGCTTCCAAAAGTTGAAAACTTCGGCTTACTTCAGCACCCGTGTTAATCCTACCCTAGGGTATTGAGGGGTTCGTGGTGTATTCTGATGCTTCAAGGATAGGACTTGGGTGTCAATTAGTGCCAACACGGAAAGGTTATAGCATATGCTTCTAGATAGATAAAGGTTCATGAGAAAATTACACGACCCATGATCTTGAATTGGCATGGTGGTATTTTGCATTAGAAGATATGGTGACATTACTTGTATGGGGTCCAAGTGGATGTGTTTGTAGACCATAAGAGCTTACAATATGTGTTCACACTTGAGAAGATCTCAATCTTTGGCAAGGAGGTGGTTGGAGCTACTCAAGGACTATGATATGAGTGTCCTTTACCATCCGAGCAAGGCCAATATTGTATTGGACGCACTTGAGCTCTCCATGGAAGTGTGTCCCATGTGTATAAGGGGAAAAGAGGTTGGTGTAGGATGTGCATCGGCTTGCAAGGTTGGGTGTTAGGTTGGTTGAATTGACCAATGGCGGTGTTGTTGTTTATAACGGACCAGAATCATCCTTGGTGACTGATGTAAAAGCTAAGCAATATGAGGACCCAATTTTGGTAAAGTTAAAGGAAGTCGTTCAAGGTCAGAAGGTAGAGGTCTTCTCCAAAGGGGGAGATGGTGTGCTTCGGTACCGGGTCTCCTATGTGTACGAGATGTTGATGATTTGAGGAGCTAGATGTTGCACGAGGCTCATGGATCAAGTATTCTATCCATCAGGTGATACCAAGATGTTTCGTGACTTACAGGAAATCTATTGGTGGAATAGCATGAAGAAGGATATCACATAATTCATAGGAAAGTGTCAGGCGTCAGCAAATGCAGGTTGAGCATCGGAGGTTAGGAGGTGCTCTTCCAGATATCGATATTCCTACTTGGAAGTGGGAAGAAATCAATATGTACTTCATCATAGGTTTACCTCGTACTCGCTGGCAATATGACTCCATTTGGGTAATGGTAGACAGGTTGACCAAGGTTGCTCATTTTCTACAGGTCAAAAAAATGGATTTGGCGGAGGATTATGCAAAACTATATCGAAGCTAGTCCGATTTGCATGGAGTTCCCTTATCCATCATTTCAGATAGAGGTACTTAATTCACCTCTCTGCTTTTTTGGAGAGTCGTTTCAAGGGCTTGGTACTCAAGTTAAGCTCAGCATAGTGTCTCACCCGCAAATGGATGGTCAAGCGGGCGGTCAATCCAGGCCTCGAGACATGTTGAAACATGCATGATTATTAATAGGTAGATAAGATGAGCATTTTCACTTACTTCGAGTTTGTATACAATAACAACTATCATTCTAGTATCCAGATTGGCACTATTCGATGCTTTCTATGGGCAGGAGGTGAGTCCGCCTATTGGATGGTTTGAGACTGGCAAGTGGAGATCGTAGATCGAGATTCGGTTCACGGCTTTTTGGAGAAGGTTCAGTTGATAACGGATAGGTTGAGCCAGAGTCACCAAAGTCCTATGCCGGCGTGAGGAGGAGATGAGTAGAATTTTAGGTCGTGACTGGGGTACTTCTGAAGGTGTCTCCCATGAAAGGAGTGATAAGGTTCGGAAAGAAGAAACTTAGTCCTCTTGTATTAGAAATTTGTGCCCGGACCGTGATACGTGTGAGAGTGTCCTATGGGTGAGTTCCACTCAGAATTAACTTCCATGCATCCTTTATTCATGTGTCGCTCTTTGAAAAGTGTCTAGGTGATCCAGCTCTAGTTGCCCTGAGTGGGGCCAGTGTTGGTGTGAGAGCGAGTCTCAATTATAAGGAGGTTCCAATAAAAAAGCTAGATCGTCCGGTTGAAGGCTATGGAACAGGAAATAGGTTTTGATTAAAGTGTTATGGAGGAATCAACATGTTGAAAGAGTGTGGGAAGCAAGCCAGGATATGATGGCTAGATACCCATATTTATTCTCTACCGGCTCGGTTTCAACTTGAGGTATCAGTTTTCTCTCAAGCCCTATTTATTATTCATGTTCGATTCATGTGTCATGTTACTTTTATGTATATGGATGTGTGTATGGTGTGTCAGTTCGTAATATAGTTTGAATCGAGAGAATCATCACCATGTTTTTGATTTAAATGATGAGTATTTGAATATGATAATTGCATTCTTCTTCATTTCTATATCTTTTCAAACAATTGAACCAAGCGAAGAAATTTATAGTGGATGAGGCGGTGTGCCTCTTCATGGGCGACTCCACGAGTGGTCGAAGGGGATGAGTTATTGGTCCCACGTTGAGACCATATAGCTGATTATTTTACTTGCGAATTTAGTAAGGGTATTTCATAATTCCTAAGTTCCTAAGACCTAAACTATGTCGTTTGAGTTATGAATAGTGACTTTTAAAGGTTAAGTTCATTTTAGGCCTCATTCATTCATGCAAGCAAGGTAGAAGACTAGAGAGGGTGATCAACCCTAGAATTCATCGATTTCTCTTCAATTTCCTATTGGGCATCTAAAAGAAGTGTAAGATCATCTACCAATAGATATGTAGGGTTATGAATGGGTGGTTCCTTTCACACCCATGCCTAATCCCTCTCTAAATCATGAATGTTCTATGACTACATCTAGAGGTTTTTAACCCAAATGCATGAATTTCCTAATTCTCTACATAGATATGATTTGGTATGTTTCTACTACTGAATTAAGAAGAATGGGCAAGTTTTATAATGTTTTCAATGAAAAATCATGATTTTATCTTTATGAATTAAAAAACCCATTGTTAAAGCTCATGAAATATGTGATGTGATGAATGCATGGTGATGATGAGATATTATGATGAAAAGTATGTTTATAAGCTACCCATGTTTATTATCATGTTTTCGATATGAATTAAGTATTTTCAAGTATGTTAATGTTTGGGCAATTCCCACACATGTTTAATTTCAACCCCGAATTAAGCTTACCACATGGTATTGGAGAGAAGACTCCCACTTATATTTTCATCTTGTGGTATGGTTTGAGTTAAAGCTTCTCATATGCATGATTTTATCTTTGAGATGTACATGATGATTGAGCTTCGTCAATAGGCAATGTTGAGCTTCATTGAATAACGATGTAGAAGATATGCATTGTTTTTCTGGAGTAGTGTCTAACACCGAGCAGGCTAATGGTCGATCACCTTATTCCTCAGAACTACGCACCAATGTAGGTTTATACATTATGATTTTGGGACCTCACTTGCGATCTTTCCCCTGACCCTATTAGCCCATGAGCTTGATATCGATATCATGGTATCATACCTAGACCTGGCAAAGCTTTGGATGGTTCTACCCACTAGAGTGTGATAGTTGGGACCATGTAAGCTCTATCATGAGCATGTTGGTTAAAAGACTAGTCTCCCATTTCTCCCTATGATTCCGGTTATGCATGTTCGTTACTCATAAGATTTACATATGTAAGCATGTTCGCAAGAAAGTTTGACTCAATGTTTAGCTTTATTTATAAGTATCAGATTTCATCTTGCGAGTCAATCAAATATGTTATGATATGTTATGATGATATATTATGTTATGATGAGATCATGATTGGAAAGAATGCATGCAATCCCTACTCTCAGTTCTTAATGTTTATGTTTACGTTATACATTGTCTTTAAATGATTTTATTTACTTAAGTGGTTTTTATTTACCCTTACTCCGTACATTCAACATACTGAATGCATACTCTTTTGTTGTATCATTTCATGATACGAGACAAGCCTTCTCAGGTTTTAGCCCCGCTCATAGTCGGTCTTTTGATATTGCATAAATGCGTTGTTGGTGAGTCCTCATCTCCCGAGGCTAAGCTATTCTGATTTCCCTCATGTACTTTGGTGTCATCTTGTTGAGTTAGTTGGGGTCTTATCCCATCAACTCGTCATGTTAAGAGGCTTTTTAGACATATGTATGTAATCAGCCAGTTGGGTATACGATGTTATGTTTAAGTTTAGACTTCCTCAATGATTATATTATTGATCATTCGAGTTTCATGATTGAGTTAGATGTGCTTATGCCATGGGTTTACTTGGGTGCTCTAAAGTTCCTTGTCCAGTGTAACGATCCGGGCCTCCGTTTGGGTTGTGACAAAGATTATCACGATTTTGCAACCAATTCTCCTCCATACAGGCGCCAAGAGGCCTTGATTGGCACCTTGTTCGAGTGAGAACCCCCCTAATTGGCCTAACATATATTGACACTCCTCATATCTCGGAGGTGAAGCATCATCATCAAAGCGAGCATGGGGTTTAGCAGGACACAACATTCACATTCTTTGTACCAACTCCATCACATGTTTTATCATCAACTCTAGGGTCATCATTTTGGCAAGAGTTTCATCTCTAGCCTCATCTTTTTTTTCTTAATGCACTCACAATATTTGAAGCAACACCACAAGAGGATACCTCTGCTTCTCCGATTAATGCCATACTCGGTTGGTTTTCGTCATTTTATCAAGTAATGCCTTGGCTACTCCATAGGGTTGATCCATGATTGATCCCTCCGGCCAAATTGTACCACGGGACTTATTGATAGAATTCAATTGCCGGTAGAAGCTTTGAGGTAAAACCCCATCGGAGTAGCCATAGTTCAAACAAATGGCCACCTTTTTCATAAACATCAACCAAGCTTCATTGAGTTGTTCCCGCACAAGTTATTGTCAGGAATTAGTAATGTTATCCCTCAACCGCAACATCCTTGAGGGATGAAAGAATCTATCCAAGAAAATGCCTCTGTTTAGTTCATTCCAAGAGTGTGGAGCACAGGAAGTAGATTCTCCAACCATGCAGTTGCTTCAGTGAGTGAGAATGGAAAGAAGTCTCAATCTGATTGACTCTTGTGTGATATTTGTAATGTTGATGGGTTGACAAATCTCCAAGAAGTTGCGAGATATGACTATTTTATCTTCATTAAACATCCCTCCAAAGAGTCCTTCATTTGAAGCAAGTGCAACATTGTACTCATCACATGGAAAATGCATTCCCTACAATAGGAGGTAGGCGAATTGCACCTACTTTATCGGGAATCACGAGGTCATCATCCGGATGATCCATATGCCCATCCACCAGCTTTCCCTCATCTTGAATGTTTGGTTCATATAAAATTCAACCTAGAAGACACCAACTAAGATTGTAAATCAAACCAATTAAGATACAAGATCAACTCAAAGAAGAACAACTATAGGAGGGAAGACTATCAAACTACATTCCCCGACAATAGCGCCATTTTTGATAACGTCTAAACTACACCCTTCATTATGAAGAGCTTAAGCGGTCATTTGTATCAAAACAAATAACCCGATGGGTGTTGAGGTCGAACCCCACAGATGGTAGTTAATCACCCCCAATAATCTTCTATTAAGTTGAACTAATTCACATCAAAGATGCAAAAAAGAAAATTTGGGGTACAATTTATAAAATAAAATATAGAACTCCTAAAAATAGGGGAAAAGTATATTAAAGACCCACGGAAGACTACTGGGGATGTGATATTGATAAGGGATTCAATGTATGCAATTTTTTTAATTGCTCCAGTATTTACTCAACAATATGATTGGTGTGGATCGAGAAACATCTTGGTTTCTCAACCAATTAGATGTCCTGTACCTTGGGTTTTCTCAAATCCCAAGGTTCCTCTTCACAACAACCACATTATCTTGGGTATGGATTCACTATTTCTAGCTCTAATCCTTAATGGGAGTGTAATAATAAGTTTTGGCTATATCTAGCCCAACCCCAAATAATAAGCACCCAAATACCCATTAGTGTTTCCTCACCCATTCCTTGATTTCCCTTTCAGAAAAGTAAAGTAAGGAAATATAGCTCACATTTGCAACTATGAGTTTTTCAACTTAAATTCACTTAGAAAATACTAAAAATCAGATTAATTGAGTAAATCTAAGTTCAAATTCATAATACCCAACCCAAACCAACCCCAATCATTCACACACCCTAGCAAACAATTGCTTCTCATGTAAGTAAAATAAGACATTGCATTAATCAACAATTCCAATATCCATTCACAAACTTGAGTAAAATAAATTCAAGCAAGGTTTGAACTCCAATGGAATTTCTACCTTCATAATGAAGAAGATGACTTTCTCTTTCTACTTACCTCTACTTTCAATATAATCTAAAAGCAATAGAATAATAAATCCTTTTAGAATGGAATATTTATGTCTTTTATGAAAGGTACAAAAAATAGAGATTTTTAGATCTGCTCCTTTTTTATATTTGACATTTTTACCCCTAGCTAACGGGCCTCACTTGCATTTAACCGGTGCAGGTTTGCAAAACTCCTTTCATCTAGAGATGAAGGACAGTGAAGCTTTTTGGCTCTTCAGCACAGGAATCGATGAACCGCGATGCTGATCTGCAGATCGTTGGTTGGTCCCAGCTCCTGGCAATAATTTCTTTAGCACTTCGGCGTTGGCCTTGTGGTTCCAGGTTCTTATCTTTTAGTCACTTGCTCTCCAACCTTCTTCTAAATATTGAAAGCAACTACTATCAATCCAGCGTTTCACCGGTGTCCTCAAGTGGAGCGTCGTCATCAACTTTATTTTCATGTTTTTTTCTCAATTTCATACTTTTCTCCGTTCAAGTTAAGTATCTTTAAGGATAAAAGATAAAAGGCATAAAATTTACCTAATTGACTTGAAAACTAAGCTAAAACTCATGTTTAATATCCTAATGAGTTGGTAAATTACCAACTCATGCTGAATGTCATCTCATTGCTATATCCATGGCCATTTCTCCTTCCATTGACTCGACATGGAGGCATATTTCTAGAAACACATATAGCACGAGTTAGAAAGAGGAATTTTAGAGTTTCACACTACACGCACGATAAGAATCGTGAAGAAGAATTTTCTTTAAAATGCCTTATAGCCTCTTCCTCATAAGTGTAGCGCACTTCACACCCATGAAAAAGACTCTACTTGACATGGATTTTAGTCACCCTAGGACATACCTAAACCCTAATGCTCACGATACTAAGTTTTGTCATGACCGGCGTGGATCGATTGAGACATGGTATTAATGTATTTACACCCCGTAAATGTTGAGGTTTAGTATCGTGTGGAGCATGGGTTGTATCAGAGTGAAAGCTTGACGCGTGTGGGAAGAGCCTCAAGGGTCTGGCAGGCCAAACCGCAGGGCCAGCGCAACGCGCCAGCACTCTGGCGCCACATGTGCGGTGCGGCGCGCCAAGCACCTCACGCCACACAGGAGGTGTGGCACGCCAAACCGATTGCGAGATAGCGGTGCGCGAGACACCCTCCACTCCACTACCCATACTCATATATATACTCCCTTGAATTCATTTATCTCATTTACAAATATATTCCCTCAGCTAAAGAGAGAACACATAATTTTCAATATAATTTTTCCCGATTACGCTACGAAATGCAACCCAAACTTAAATTAACTTTGGCTAATGAGTTCTGACTTGGAAATAATTACTACGGAGTTATTTCTCAAAAGTTTGCTCAGCATATGTAAACTCTGTCAAGTAAAAGTTGTCAGAATCACTCAAATTGAATCCTAATTGGCCACAAGAAGTTAGATAAGCACTCATCCCTTTTGAGCTCTCGAGAAATTATGGGTTCTGTTTAGGGATTATTTAGAGTTGAATTATAGTTGATATTATTATTGAAGTGTATCATTACCTACCAAACTTGGTATTGAAATTGGCCCTATTCTCTCATTATAGAGGCTGCAGTCGAATAGAAACTTCCCCCAGTTACAAGTTGACTCGTCGGTTAAACGAAAGTCAGCACTTAGGTATGTTAGGCTTATCCCCGCCCGGCGGGATTATTCTTGATAAGGGTATATTTATATGCCAACTCGATACTCAAATGTATAACGTTAGTCTTGTTAATAAATTGTGTACATTCTCATGTAAATTGTAAGGTGTGAATTTATACTAACCAACATGATTAGCGTTTGTAGGAAAAACATCGTTTGTTGATGAAAAATGACATGTTGGGAGAAATCAGAAGGAACTCGGGATTGAGCAGAGCGGATGGTGGCGAGGATGACAAGGGCTCCGCGATGGAGCCATTTCACGCTGCCATCGCGGAGGCGTTCTGCGGAATGGAATTCAAAATAAATTCCAGTGAAGGTCCACGATCGAGCCGTGCCACGTTGGAAGTGAATTATTCAAATGGTGCATTTCGGAGAGGGTCCGCGGGTACCGTAGCACGTTGGCTGTGCTCCGCGTGCACGCCGTGCCGTTGGTAGCATAATTACCTGGGCGGACAAATTCCAGAGGGCTTCCGCGTTTTGCACCGTGTCACAGCGGCAGTGCTCCGCGATGCACGCCGTGACACGTTGCTCGTTATTCCGGGAAAATTTATCCCTAGATAAATAGAGCACTTAGGGGCATTTTCAATAATTCTGACTTGGTGGAGCAAGAACGTGGGTTACGAGGGCAACATTGAGGCCCGAAAATTCTAGGAGTTCTTCTTCTCTATCTCTTTCTTCTTCTTTTCAATTGCTTGTATGATTAACACTTGTTTTAGGATGATTAATCCACAAATGGTGGCTAATTCTCCTTCTTTGAAGTTATAATTTGTGTTGCAATGTAATTATTGGGTGCTGGTTTTTAATTTTCTCTTTTCTTCCATGGTTGTTCTATTTAATTCTTGTTCCTACTACATTAATGTCTGGCCAATGTTAATGTAAATCAAAAGTCGGTTTCACCGAAGAGGGCAAGGAGTGAAGAATTGTGAATTAATAGGATATGATCTGTTCTTTGTTTGGGAAAATTGGGAATTGTTTACCTTCGGGATAGAAATATACCCGAAAGTCGTATTAGTCATGTGTGGAACCGGTTTCGTATTGCTAGAACTTGAATTCCTTCTTATCACGAAAATGTAGGTGGAAGGTTCATGATTCTTAAGTTGGGTTAAATACGAGAGTTTTAGTCCATAGAGCGGTAGTTTCGACTAACACAGGAGGAAAAGATAAACCACGTAAATTAATAGTTCGTGTCTTCACATGTTCTTCGTAAACTCAGCATGCTCTTAACCATTGTTTAGATTCAATAGTATAATTAGCTTAGTGTAGTACAAAAATTATATTCTCAAAAACAAATTATCTTTAGTTACTCTTTGTTTGTCTTCCTTTGTATAGTGTAGTAAATTAACGTTTGAAAGATTTCACCCCATATTCCTATTCCTGTAAGGTTCGACAATCCGGTTCTTCAAAGAGCCACTTTGTGCAACACGACCCGTACACTTGGGCTCATCAAGTTTTGGCCGATGTGAGAATAGGCAATTGGTGAAATTTTCATTTTTACCTTGATTTTAAGTGTTAGTTTACTATTTCAATATTTTTGTGTTGACAAGAAAAGTGTACTTGTATTTTGCAGAAAACAAATTCTGTTGAACACTGGCAGACAAAGGGTTGGTGGATCCGGCATCCTTAGAGGCCAGAACGACAATTTCATTGTCAACGGAGAGAAGCTCTAGGAGAAAGCTGCGAGTTGCTGAGACAAACTATCATGGAGCAACACGAGAATCCCACCAATAGTGCGGGCAGTGTTAGTGCCCGAGTGCATGACCAGGCAGTTCGCGATGGCAATCCCACAAGCTCGCAATGTTACTTCTAGCATTGAACCCGAGCCAGGAAGGAGGTTCGAGCTGAAATAAAATATGGTGCGGTTCTTGCACACAAGCGGAAGCGGTTACAGGTCACCCTCACGAGGACCCGCAACAGCATCTTGAATTTTCTGGAGATAAGTGACACCCACATCCCAGTAGTGTCATGAATTATGTCCGGCTTACACTTTTCCCATGTTCACTTTTGGGAGATGCAAAGAGGTGGCTGAAAGCTGAGCCACCAAACTCTATCACCTCATAGGATGATCTCCTTGAAAAGTTCTTGATCCGATTCTTTCCCTCCGGTAAAAACAGCAGGCTTAGTCAAATTCTAAGTTTCAAGCAAAGGAAGGAGGAGTTCCAAATCGTGTTGAGGGACTGTCCTCATCACCATCAGTCAAATGATGTGTTGGTGCACACTTTTATAGAGGGTTGGAACCCCACACTAAAATTTTGCTAGATTGACATTTGGGGGGCGAGGCTTTAGAAAAGACTTATTAAGAGCATGCTGTAATCGTATTTCATGAGGGAAATCCGGAGGAATGCGGACTCTTCAAGGGGAGGAGCAAGGAAAGCAGCTGGGTCTTGGAAGTGGATGGGTTTATAGCTATCGCTGCACAGATAGCTGCCTTGCGAAATCGATTGAACACCCCGCCGGCAATATGAACTTGGCTTGATCTCAAGCCCCCAGTTAATGCGGTGCGCTGATTTGGTGTGAAGTGTGCGGGAGTAATGGACACTCCAGCTGAGTGTTGTGGAGCAAATCCAGACTCAGTGAACTTTGTCGGGAATGCACAAAGGAGCAATCACCAGCGATATGAATAGCTACAATCCCACTTGGAGGAATCACCGAATTTCTCTTGGGGTAGTTACAGCCATCAAGGGCGAGTTCGGGCCCGGGGGATGCGGCGGAATCAAGGAGACCACAGAACTATCAAGCTCAATACAGAAATAACATGCCCCTCCTCCACCACCATCACCCAGCGTTGAGGAGATGTTCAAGCAGCTGATAGCCGGCCAAGCTCAATTGGGTGACCATGTCAAATTGGCGGCCGATGTTAAAAATATTAGAGTGGCTTCTGAGCCTTTGGAGTATCAATTTGGGCAATTTGCTGGGCCGAACATCAGGCCTAGAGGAGGACTCCCCCAGTGACACTGATCCCAATCCCAAGCTGGAGTCCAATGCAGTGACCACGAGGAGTGGCTTGCAGTTGAAGGAGGTTGAACCCGAAAGACCACCTCAACAGTCGGGAGTTGCAGAAGCGAGAGGGAAGCGAGAATGATGAGAGGAAACACAAAGGAAGCGGAGCAGTTAGACCTCCACCCCCGTTCCCTCGCGATTAAGGAAGCACAGGAGGAGGCGTGCTTCAAAAAGTTCATGGAGGTGCTCAAACAGGTACACATTAACTTACCTCTTGTTGATGTTTTTTTAGAATTTCAAACCTTCAAAAATACATTAAGGACAACATTGTCCACAACTTAAAAGCGAACAAACACAGCCTCTTGGGCGTGCCGAAAAAATACCGCCCCAGATACAACAGTTTTTGTAGCTCAAGAATCTGAACTACAATTCAGATTAACTGTGGGCAAAAATGTCCGAGCTCGCGGTTTATGTGATTTGGGAGCGAGCATTTAGTGTAACGGTATTTAAGAAGTTAGGTCTAGGAAGCCCTAGACCTACAACGATCTGGTTTTGCAGCTTGCAGACCATTCCTTGGCGAGGCCAGACGGCATTGTGGAGGACGTGCTAGTGCAAGTCGGCTCCCTAATCTTCGCGGTGGATTTTATTGTGTTGGACTTTGGGCCGGACACAGGAAGTCCCATTTGGGGCGACCTTTCTTGGCAGCAGGCAGCTTATAGGTGTAGCTGCAGGGCAGCTAACGTGCGGAGCACACGACAAGGTGGAAGTATTTCGATGTGTACAAGGCCCCCAAATTCCGGCCGTGTCACGAAGAACTCGTTGATCAATGTGAGTGAACAACCCGGTGGTGTTCAAGGCTTTGAACAACGAGAGCTGAAGAGAGCCCCCGATAGAGGTAAGCGATAGGGGTGGGGCGTGTTGAGCAAACGTCGGTCACCCTAGGGGCAGAAATAGCTCAAATGACGTCGAGCCGAGACGGTAAACCGGCTGTGGCTCTTGCGGGGCAACCCGTGAAATGTAATTGTAAAATGTACATAAAAGAGAAAAAAAAAAGAGAAGAAAACAGATTTTCAATTTTTATACTTTATATTTTTGTAGAATAGGAGTGTAAATACAAAAATAAAAATATTGTTATTTCTCCAACTTTGGAATTCTAATCGATTTCGTGTGGTAAGATGTCTGAGGTTGAGCCGGAAAAAAAATGCAAAGAGAATGCAAAGGGAAAAATGAGTAAGAAAATATTTTAAAGTGGCAAAAGCAGTGAGCACAACGCGATGGCTCCCGTGTCACGGAGAGGGCCTCGCGTTACCCTCCGTGACACGTTGAAAACTTAAATACGATTTTAAAAATTCCCGAGCCTACCAGCCAGCTCCGTGTCACGGAGGGCATGCTCGCGTTACCCTCCGTGACACGTTGACGTGTTAATCCCGTCGGGTCTGCGGGTCACCGGGCGACAGCGATTTTCCACTTTTAAACCCCAAAACCCCTCATTTCTCACAATACCACTCTACCCTCAGCGATAATACCCCAAAAATCCTTTCTCCATCAACGTGTACGGCTTAAGGAGTAAAATTTATCAACTTTTCCTTCGTCTTAATCGAATCAAAAGGTATGTTCTTGAACTCAACTTCAATTTTTAGCTAAAATTTCGGTTTTTAGCATGTTATGAAGAATCCATGCCCATATCAATAAATTGAGCTTAAATACATTTGGGTTGTTGATTGTTGTTGTTCGTAGTATCGTTGTGATCATATGGACTTCGTTAATTGCATGCTTAAATGAATTTTGTGCTAAATTGTGGTTAGGGATGGATTGTGAAGTTGAAAAATAGGGTGAGAAGAGGAAGTGTTGAAAAAATTGTAGGTTGTGCATGTTGGGTGAATTGTATTGTGTATGCTTGTGTGTATACTTAAGAAAGCGATGCAATTCTCGGGAGAGTCAAATTAGGTGAGAATTCCAAGAACTCATCAAATTACATGAAAATCAAATTGCTTAGTTGAGTTAGGAGTATTCTTATTTTTCTTGTTTTCTTTTAGCTGAATGCCATATAATGAAGCCGATTATCGATAGTACGGTGGAATGGTACATGCAATGAGTAGTACCACGAGAGGTTATCTTTGTCGAATTTTAGAAGGCATGAAGTGATTTTTGTTTGTTGTTTCTCTTTAGTTTAGCTGTTCTAGATTTTTCTATCTTTTGTAAATATGGAATAAATATGTTTGCGTTTGCATAATGAACAAGAAACTAAGTGTGGGGTAGTAGGCAAAACCCAACCTTAGTCAAAAGCTCAATTGAAATCGACTAACATGGGTACTGTCTGTTTTCTTTGACAGAAACCATGTCTAGCAGGCTGGGACAAAGGAAAGGGCACATCAACATCGGGCGCCGGGAGAAAAGATTAGGCGGGGCAGCGGTCAGCAGCACCGGCAGTTCCACGCGGCCAGCGCCGCCAATATGGAACAAGATGGATGACGGAAGAGGGGAAGAAGTGGGTACACGAAGCACAAGAGAACAAATACTTCCCCGAGGAACATATTGCACGGGAACCCTTGGCACAAGAGTTCCCTGGATGCGTTCTGCAAGGGATTGATCTTTGGCAGGCTACGTTTCATTTCAACGAGCCCAAGAGTGCAACTGCACTTAGTCAGAATTCTACGCCAAGTGGAACCCGACATTGAGAAGTCACACCATCAAAATAAGGGGCCAAATCTTCACATTGGAGCCTCACCACCTCAATGCCATCATAGGGCGCAAAATACGAGACGCCCATGTCTTTCAGAGCAGCGAACATCACTCCACCTTATGCGGATATCGAACGCACATTATGAGCCAGTCTACAGCGCGTTGGAGCAGGCATAAGGAGAGGGCTACCATCAGGCAGCTATGCACAGATGAGCTGGGGAAGCGAGAATATGGCTTAAGATCGTTTGCTCTTGTTTGATTCGGGGTGCCACATGACGAGATGTGACCGGGATGGATGTATGCTTGGTATACGCCCTTATGAAGGGCTGGAGATCAGAAATGTTGGGGCGGTGATCATCCGCCATGAAGAGGGCCCGACTGGCATCAGGGGCACAGGTACGGATTAATGGAGCTCTTGCGTGACGTTCACGAAGGCGAGATCGAGGAGGAGGCCTAGATTACATCCAGAGATGGACGATTGTGCCATTGATGTCACAAAAACAAAGGCACCGACACCACTCATGGGCCTGTCCTTACATTGACGGCGACATGCTTGGGACGTCGGTATATGTCCCGCATGTTCGGGATGCGGTCTCCAGCCGCATAGGCGGGAGACCGAGCGGAGGACGAGCTGTGGCGGCTCGACTTAGATTACCCATTTGGCAGAAACGCCAGGGCACTATATCCGGTGGGCCCAGCTTTTGTGGAACCTACAGACAATGATGACGTCCCCACGGACGAGGAGACACGTCGCGGGGATTAGACGTTGGAGTCGAGAGGATGACGGTGGGACTACGATATGGGGACGAAGGCGCGGCACA
Organism: Datura stramonium; assembly: GCA_018107945.1. Taxonomy (NCBI): domain Eukaryota; kingdom Viridiplantae; phylum Streptophyta; class Magnoliopsida; order Solanales; family Solanaceae; genus Datura; species Datura stramonium. The sequence goes on from JACEIK010002320.1 coordinate 53,100, forward strand.
TTGGGGAAGTGGAATACTTTGACTGATCAGAGAGTTTCACAACCACCTTTTTATTTGTACTTGTATGAACACTGGGGACAGTGTTCGATTCTAAGTGTGGGGTGGGAGTAGTTGAGTCTTTGAAATTGCCTTTTCGTGTATATCATTGTATGTTCCTTGCTTTGTTGTACGTGTTGGTTTTAATTTGACTCTGTTTATTTGTATGTTCATCGATTGTGAATATTGTTGTGAAATTGTTGTGTGTGCTGTGGAATGATGTTAGCCGGTATGTAAATAGCCTTGTCGAAATCATCGACCATTTTTAAATTTTTTTCGTAACTATTTTTCTTTTGGGTTTCTCGGAGTTTGTTTCGGTTCTTTTGCCGAGAAGAGTCCCATTGAACCGAAGTCGTAAATAGTGACCCTTCTCTATGATGGATGGATGACGACCGTCTTAAGGGAAAGGTAAGTCGATAGGAGTAGTTTCATTTTTATTTTGTTTTTATTTATTTTTTTCTTTTGTTTGTTGTTTGTTTAGTTGGATTCTTTGGTTGTATCCCATGCATGTTTATTCAATGGCTCCGACATCCTTGTTGCGTGTTGTACATAATAATTATATAGCAAAGATGATTTGAAACGCATGCAAATTTCTGTACATATGTAAGACACTTGTGCCGTAGAATTTGATTCGGTGTGATTGAGGCTTAATTTTGAATTCTTTGTGATTAGGCGATTAAAGATTACGTGAAGTCATCTTGAATCGAGCATGTGCATTGAAGTGTATAGTGAGGTGGTTATTCCATGCTATTGTTGATTGTCTAGAACACATCGTGTGTAATAAAGGAATGAAGGAAGTGTAGTGTAGGAAATGATAGTAGGCATTTCTTTGTCAACAAAAAATTTTCTTGTTTTTTTCTTTTCATATCCACCTTGAAGATTAAACCTAGTCAGCCCGTTGAGCCTTTAACCTTGATAAATTTTTCTTTTCTGATTTTCCTTTGTCGAAAAGAGTCTGCGAACCAAGTGAGCCCCTTCTTTCACAGTCCTTAGGCCAAAGTCGAAACTCGTAAGCGCTGCGAAAAGTATAATTTTCCCATGGTGTCAAGAAGTGAAGTGATAAAAAAAGAAAAGAAAAGTGATGAAAAAGAAAGAGAAAGGAAAGAAAGAGTCAAGGGTAAATAGCGAGTGAAAGGGAAGAAAGTTTGACGCTCATTTCCCTTACGTTAATTAAATTGTGTTAAAAAGAAAATTTGATAAATATAAAAATAAATTTCAAGAGGAGGAGGAAGGAAGAAAAAGTGGAAGTTGATGGGATGTGTGAAAAAACGCTTAAGGAAGCTGGTTACTATTATTGGTTAGCCCAGTATATACTAGTTCGTAGCTTACATTACAACCCGTTAAGTCCTACGTGATCTTACATCACGCATCCATATATTAGTGGAGTAATACACTAGAGGCAAGCCTATGGGTCATGACACAATGCATGTGAATTCGTTTGGGAGAGTGAGTGAAATGGTGTGTACCTATATACCCCGGACATGGATTTCCTTAAAGTTCATGTGATTAAAACAGGGAATCTCTCCTAGTGTTGTGAGGGCACATGTTTGATGATAGAATACATTCGTGTCGGATATCTTGGTCAGCTAATACGCATGAGTTTGTCGATATCGAGAGTCGATTCTTGCGCTAAAAAGTCTTGATTTATTAAGTGTCGTGTAATAATGATGCTATGCATGCTTCTCTTGATGATTTGCCTTCGAACATAATCGGTATGACCGTAGTTTGGTATCGAGCCTAAATAGCCATGAAGGGATATCCAATTGCATGAGTTGTATGAATATTGTTCGAGGGCGAACAAGATTTTAAGTGTGGGAGTAGGTGATAAGGGGCATATTTATATGCCAAATCGATCTCCAAATGTATAGCTTTAGTCTTGTTTGTCTAACCAAATTGTGTACATTCTCATGTAAATTGTATGGAAGTGTGAATTTATGCTAACCAACATAATTAAGCGTTGTTTTGTAGGAAAAACATGCGTTTGTTGATGAAAAATGACATGTTAGGAGAAATCAAGAAGGAACTCGGGATTGAGCAAGGAAGCGGATGGTGAAGCGTGACAGAGGGCTCCGCGATGGGCCGTGCCTGTTGCCATCAACAGCGGAGCGTTACTGGAATGGAAATTCCAAATAAATTCCGGTGAAGGTCAGCGATCAGGCGTGCCACGTTGGAAGTGAATTATTCAAATGGTGCATTTCCAGAGAGAGGGTCCGCGATTGCACCGTGGCACGTTGGCTGTGCTCCGCGATGCACGCCGTGCCACGTTGGTAGCAATTACACAGGCGGACAAATTCCGAGAAGGAGCTTCAGCGTTTGCCGTGTCCACGGAGGCAGTGCTCACGATGCACGCCGTGACACGTTGCACTCATATTCAGGAAAATTTATCCCTAGATATCAATAGAACACTTGAGGGGCATTTTCAATAATTCTGACTTGGTGGAGCAAGAACGTGGGTTACGGGCAACATTAGGGGACGAAAATTCTGGGGTTCTTCTCTATCTCTTTTCTTCTTCTTTTCAATTGCTTGTATGATTAACACTTGTTTAGGATGATTAATCCACAAATGAGTGGCTAATTCTCCTTCTTGCTGAGGTTATGAACTTAGTGTTGCAATGTAATTATTGATTGCTGGTTTAATTTTCTCTTTTCTTCCATGGTTGTTCTATTTAATTCTTGTTCTACTACATTATTAATAAGCCAATGTTAATGTAAATCCAAAAGTCGGTTTCACCCGAGAGGAGCAGAAATTGGAAAGTTGTGAATTAATAGGATATGATCTGTTCTTTGTTTGGGAAAATTGGGAATTGTTTACCTTCGGGATAGAAATATACCTGAAAGTATTATTAGTCATGTGTGGAACCGGTTTCGTATTGCTAGAACTTGAATTCCTTCTTATCTAGAAAATGTAGGTGGAAGGTTCATGATTCTTAAGTTGGGTTAAATACGAGTTTTAATCCATAGGCAGTAGTTTCGACTAGCAACCGGAGGAAAAGATAAACCCACGTAAATTAATAGTTCGTGTCTTCACATGTTTCTTAGTAACCTCAGCATGCTCTTAACCATTGTTTAGATTCAATAGTATAATTAGCTTAGTGTAGTATAAAAATTATATTCTCAAAAACAAATTATCTTTAGTTACTCTGTTGTCTTCACTGTATAGTTGTAGTAAATTAACGTTTGAAAGTTTTCACCCGTATTCCTATTCCTGTGGGTTAAAACCAATCCGGTTCTTCAAAAGAGCCACTTTATTACTTGTACGACCCGTACACTTGCGGGCTCATCAATTCTCGTTGTATAATGATACGACCTATGTTTTTTAAGGTAGATAGTGATCTTACATGTTGTAATTAGCTGTTGCTAGTATATAAAGATGTGTATGTCGGATTATTTGCTATCGGTAGATTATGATTACATATGTTGAGACTAGATGCTAGAAATCCTTATCAGAGTATATTGTAGTATCCCTTATCGGAAGAAAACATTAAGTGTGACTTACGCTAGAAGTGTCATAGAAACTTCTCTGCCCTTCTGTTCACTATGTTAGTAGAATTGATGTTTTTCTATCGTGCCTAGGCTGTAGAAGTTTGTGGATAGTTGTTGGACCTGAGTTAGTAAATTGAACAACATAGGCGTAGCCGGGTGATATAACTATCAGTTTGACGCCTGTATTGTCAGTAAAGCTAGCCCAAAGGCCGTTGGCGTACCTTGACGTCTCCAGGGCAAGAATTATGTTAGTATGGTCTTACCCACAAGTCGGTGGCATGGAAGTTGTCCGATGAGTTGGGTTCGGTCTACGCCATATAGTGGCACCGCCGTGTGATTAGTTTGATCGATTTAGTGCTTGTGCACAGGTCACTCAAGGCACTATCCCAGTCGTTACCATTCTAATAGAGCAGTATATACCCTAAGGAGGAAGCTTTGTTAGTAGCTAGATGCGGGGCTAACGCCTGGCCTACTCTTATCGAGATACTTAGGTATAGGTTGCCGAACATCTAAGTCCAAATAAACACACGAGGTTAGAATCGCCCAGAAGGCTTATGAAATCTGAATAGACTCAGTTAATGCCTAAGGGACTAGAACAACATTATTATAGCATTAACTCAAGGCTAAGAGTTATATTAAACTGCCTATGGAAGGTTAGGATGTTGCTCGGGGAGTGTTCTAGATCGGTAGTAGCCCCATGGTTGTTCCACGGCTGAAGACAAGTATTCTATAGTAAGCCTATTATGGTCAGCTGTTACCAATACAATTGAGACAACAACATAGTAACCCTCGTCAAAGTCAACCTTAGTTAGCTTGGTTTTTGCACATAATGATTGGGTTTAGAAATGTTTTGTTGCCTATAAGTCATGAGTAGTATGATATCCAAAGGACCAAATTGAGACACGTAGGGAGGCCCGTCTTGAGTTACACTATATTGAGGTCGTGAGGCCGTATTGAGATACACCAGATTGAGGCCGTGAGACCGTAATTACAACGAACCATTATGATCCATAGGCAAGCCAAAGCTTGGGATCGATTCGGCCGATGAATTATGACCATTTGTCAAGCCCAGGCTCGGGTCCGGCTCTGAAGTTATATTATGGCCCATAGTCGAGCCAAGGCTAGAGCCAGTTACAGTAGTTACATTATGGCCCATAGTCGAGACAAGGCTCGGGGCCCAATTACAATGGATTACACTATAACCCATAGTCAGAGCCAAGGCAGGATCAATCATAAGGCCCAGATCATGGCCAGAAGCCATAGGTACGGCTACGGGGAAACCTATCGGGTCACAGACCCGGCTTCAGAGAATGAGTATTCCAGAGTTACAGTATGCGTATGAACCTTTAGTGGCCAGATAGAAGAAGTTTACATTGTTTGTACTTGTCGGGGCTTGTGGAGGCCCAGAGATAGGTTGATTAGGTGTTGTTTGTACCTTCCCGAGTTATAGGGGCTCGGTTAGGTTCTTGTATCATTTGTCTACCAGCTTATAGTTTGTGAATAAATTGTTGTACAATTTTAGCTCATATACGTGCAGTGTTTTATTAGATGCAGGTTATGGATAAGAAAGCTTACAAGTTAACTTCTGGCCCTTACTATTATTTACCTTCAGTCCTTTATCATTTTAGTGGTTTCTATTCTTGCCTTTTATATTCGGTACATATTGTACCCAAGCGCTCAACTATAGGGTACACATGCCTGCAGGTTTAGACAAATAGTTCAGGACCTCCGTAAGTAGCTATTTAGGGTCAGCAAATTGACCAACTTCTTGCATTCAGGTTTCGGGTTGTAGAAGTTACCCGTCTTTTATTGTATAACATATGTCTTTTTGGGTAGAAAATTTGAGGCCCTATCGATAATATCCTCATTCTTAGAAACTGCGGACTATAGTCTTCAGTCAGTTGGTTGTTGTTTTGCCCTATGAGGCCATGTATGTCTTGTTACGTGTTTTGGCTGTGTGGGACAGTATGTTTGTTTTGTATTCTTTGTTATAACTAAACTAGCATGAGTAGTCTCTAATAATTAGCCTCAAGGATCCACATTATTGTGTGTTGTTGGTTGGCTGTTTAAATTACAGGTGGCCTTGTCAGCTAGAAACTGTATTTACAGCTGAGGATATAGCATCGTTCTTGAATTAAGTTACAGGCGTGCACCCAGAAAGTGCACCAGGCCGTCGAGGTTAGTCAGATCCAGAGTGTGGAGACTAGGTTAGTCATGCCTCAAAAGGTGCGGCGTGATAGAATGGCTAAGATAACCCATGGTATAGCATAATTCTAACATAAAAACAACTAAAAAACATATATGAGCGGAAGCTTAGCAGAAATATAACTAATAATATGGAAAGTATAAAATACAGTAACAACACTAAGTCATAAGTTGAAACTAACACCACACTATTTGAAAGCCTACCACTACTGTTTGATGTTGCTTGGGAAAAGTCCCCAATTATCTCTAAAAACTAAGAAATAGAAATAAACTTAAATAAATAAAACCTAACCCCCATCCTCAGAAAATGAGGACTCACCACTATCAGCTGATAGAGTTTGGAATGTGTCTAACCGCGGAGGCGAGTCTAAATACGGATACGTATCATAAAATAATATAGCATATGAAGTATTAGGTTAGTACTTGAAGTTTTCACGAGTATATGGGGAAACATAACTAGAAAAAAGAACATACTATGTATCTGAGAAAAACTGTACATAAACATAACTGAATGCATAAGATGCAAGATAAAAGTATAACTACCAAGTTTTATGATATGGATACACATCTTTGTTTAACAATAAATAAATATAAATATATATAAATTTTATATTATATTATATGCGACGTCACAATACAGATAAAACTATAACTGAACATGCATAATAAAACTAAAACTGTTATTGTGGCCTAACCAACTTACAAACTCCAAAGTAGAGATATATGGGGCTCGACTTGCAAGCCTGATTGAAGGGGCGTTCATACCTTGCCAAGGGTAAGATAGATATTTGGAATGATATCACTTACAAGCTTAGGGAGATAATCAACAAACGATGACCCCTGCATGCGTTCATTGAGGTGAGGGATACACTCTTACTAGCGAGGATCCCATATTCTCCAGGCTAAGGGATACATTCTCTATTATCTAGAGTCCCTTATTCTACGCGGATGCAGTTTTGAGACACAGGTTCGTGGAATCACAGCCTATTGAGTATTAAGTACTACTCCCAACTGAATATAAGAATACATATAAGTTGGTAATCTGAAGCTGATGTCCTAAGACTAGTCAGAAATAATTTTATCCAGCAGAGTCCGGAGAGCCTAAAGGACCATGACATGCGTGCGAGGCTCAACAATGATGTTCTATGACTAGTTAGGGCTACTTTCTACTAGAAAAGGATTAGAAGTCTAAAGAACCATAAGCATGTTGATCATCTTGAATTCATGAAAATCATAGACTCAAATCATAGTTAAATCATATGTCTTGAAATCATGGTAAAGTCATATATATTTCAAAAGGTTCAATCTAGAAAATAATTTGCTAAATCATGGTTGATCTTAAAAATCATTCCCTAAGATCATATCATTGATCACGAAGGAAATAATAGCAGGTCCCGTGTCAACACAACTTAAATTAGTCGTGTTTGCTAAGCTATTTGATACATTTTCATGTGATTTTATATAAAAGTGAAGATATATGCTAACCAACATGATTAGCCTTTGTTTCTTAGGTTTTTGATGATTTTTTGAGGAGCTAATCCATGAGTTGGTGAAGTAGAGGCTTGGAGACGGAATAAACACGCAAGCGGCGACAAGAGGAGGCTAGAGCAGCCACACCGCGTCGGCAGCGCTGCAGCAGGCGAGGCTGCCCAAGGGCAGCCCCCTGCGCGTTAACTTAGCGTGCCCGCGGCGGTGGCTCCGCGACCAAAGGGGTGAAACCTTGTTGCCCCAGCGGCGTGCCATCTTTGCCAACACGGGTGCTGCGGGAGTCGATTTTCGAGGCGATTTCGGAAGGCCTCCGCGTTTGGGCCGTGTCACGGAGGCAATGCTCCGCGTTGCACTCCGTGACACGTTGCTTCTATTGGGACAAATTCCTACTATTATAAATAGCACACTTAGGTTTATTTTTACATATTCTTGACTTGGTGGGCAACGGTAGGTTCTGAGCAGTTTTGAGGGCCGAAAATTCTTAGGGTTTTCTCTGTCCCTTTCTTCTTCCTTTCAATTGTTTGCATGATTTCCATTCATTTAACGATGTTGAATCCACAAATGAGTGGCTATTCTCTTTCTTCTTGAGGTTATGAACTATTGTGTTAGAAATGTAATTGTTGAATTCTTTGGTTTATTTTATCTTTTCTTCTATGGTTGTTCTATTTAATTCTTGTTCTTACTACGTTAATATCTGGCCAATATTAATGTAAATCCAAAAAAGTCCGGTTTCACCGAGAGGGCAAAAGCTGGAAAGTTGTGAATTAATTGGATATGATCTTTTCTTGGTTTGGGAAAATTGTTGGGTTGTGTGTGTTCAAAATGGCCTTATGTGATCTTGGGTGTGGAATCGGTTTTGTATGGCTTTAACATGAATTTCTTCCTTATCACTGCGGAAATGTAGGTGGAAGGTTCATGATTATTAAGTTGGATTAAATACGAGAGTTTTAATCCATAGGCATAAGTTCCGACTAGCAACCGGAGAAAGATAAACCCAATGTATATTGATAATTAGTTTCTTTACATGTTCTTTGTAACCTCGGCATGCTCACATTAATAGTTCAGATTCAAGCTGTATAGATATTTTTATTTTGTTATAAAAATAGTTTCCAAAATACAAAAACTTTTCTTTGCTTTGTTGTCTTCATTATTGTAGTGGTAGTAAATTAACACTTGAAAAGGTTTCACTAGTAGTCACGTGTCACGTGGGTTCGACATTCCGGTTCTTTAATAGAGCCACTATATTACTTGCACGACCCGTACGCACGGGCTCACCCAGAAGTTTTGAGCGCCGTTGCCGGGGAGGCGCGGTGGGTGAGAGTACCACAAGTGTTAGTTAATGAATTCTATATAAGCGTTGACAACGTGTTTTTCATTTTATTTTATTTTTAATATTTTTGATTGTTTTTGGATACCCTTCTTGACATGACATCTTGGAACACAAATGGTTTAAATGGTGAATACTCATATTTTAGCGAACCTTTTTTCTGAGTTTGGAGGACTACCCTTTAGCGGCAACATTGTAACACATGCAATATTTGTGGTGGACAAGATGGCCATTGGGATGGCTGCCCGAATGCATATTCCCCTTCCCCGAGCCCCTACTATGATCCTTCTGTTTTTGATGAGTCGGGCATCTTTGAAAATGAGGATTTGGGACCTTAAGACCGATTAGAAGACATCTTTGAAACAACTCCTTGAATCGAGTAATGAAGGAGGCAGTGGCAACATTGATAAGTCGGGAAGAGGAGAATGCAGAGGCTCTAAAAAGGATGAGCTTTTAAATTCACGGGGACGGTGCTGAGGCTGAAGCTTGTGACAAATTGCAAGTGGCAGAGTTGTAGGCAATATTCAAGAGGAGTTACAAGAAGACAGGGTGAATTTTCGAATGAAGCTGGGCATTTAGAACCTCTTGAGTGTCCCCGTGAGGAGCTCATACTTGTAGAAAACTCGTTCAGGGAGAAGAGATAGAGTATACACCATCAGACAATACTTGGAGAGATAGATGTTGATGCGGAGAAGAGGTATACAAGTAAGGAGGTCAATTGCATTAGGTTTAGAACCAAGGTGCATGGGACCTTACTCGAAGCACTTTTCTACCTTAAGTTTGGTTGACGACATAGAAATAGAGTCTTCCAGAGCCGGGAGAAATGTCAAGAAGGAGGACCAAGTCCCATATATTCTGAAATTTCTTTGAGCAGATAAACTGAGAATGACTTCACTTACGCAAGGGCCAATAAACGTCAAAGGCGGCATCATGTGGTCTTACAATTTTTCACCACCCACCCCGGGAGCATAAAGAAAATTAGAGAAGAAATTAGGGTGAGATTCATATCTCAAGGCGGAGAAAAAGCGGTGAAACGGAATGCGTCGTGCCGCGACGTAAGTCAGCGCTGCTTGGGAGGCAGCAAAGGTACCACGGTACCATTTTAATTTCTTGCATTTTTACTGATTTTATTTATTTTCATCTTTTTGTTGTTTTTAATTTGGAAAGTTAGCACAGCAGATGGAGAGTATAGAAGTACCCGTGAAGAGAGGAAGCTAACAAGCGTGGAAGAGAAAAGAGTGTGGGGTGTTTCCTTGTGCAAATTGTGAAAGCATGTTGTTGGCTAGGCCTAAAGGCCTCAGGGAGTATTTCTCACCTCTTTAGAAATGTTATTAGTGCTAAGAGGACATAGCATGATTTTAGGAGTGTGGGGTGAGGAAATTTGAAAATTCCAAAATTTTCAAAAATTTTACGTAACAAATTTTTGATGAATATGTAATGGCATGTGAAAAAAAATTACAGAATTAGCATGACTTCATCACCCATTGATTTTCTTGTCGGTTCTTTTCGACGGGGGTCTTTTGAACCGAAGAATAAAATTTTATTTTTATTTTAATTTAATACGTATATAATGTTTTAAGTCGTAGTTGGGTTGTTTCAGTGGATGGTGTGACCGTGCTTGAGGAAAATTAATTAATAAGTTTTATTTTTTTTATGTCATAGCTCAATTAATGTGGATATTCTTGACATATTACTTTATATGATTGTAGGTAAGTATGTTTCAGTGTTGAAGCATGCCAGTTTATAACTTTGTTTGAGACACTAGGCTCTTGGGTGACTGATATGATTGAAACTTAATTTTAAATTCTTGTGATTAGCTGAGTAAGAGTCTGCTGAATGTGTCTTGAATTGAGCAGCATGTGCAATGATTGCTGGGTTTTGAGTATTCTTTGTGCTGGCGCCCAGCAGTTCTAGAACTTGCCTGGTCTGTTTATAAAACGAAATGAAGGATGTAAAATTGTAGGAGATGATTTAGGCATTTCTTTGAATGAACCTAATCTTTATCCCTCGTTTTTACCTACCTTGAAATATTAATCCTATTCAGCCCCATTGAGCCTTAGCCTATTCTTTGATAGCTGCAACATAAATAACCAATTTTATTTCATTAGCCTTGAATTTGATCCAAAACTCTAAAGCGCTTAAGAAAATGAAGGAAAGGAGTGAGAAGAATGAAAAAAGAAAGGAAAAGTGAGTTGTAAAAAGTGCTGAAAAAAGGTCAAGAATTGCATAGGTAAAAATGATTGATTATTAGTAAGGGGAGTAGCAAAAGCAAATGAATGAAAAATTATTTATACAACTCCTGCTAATGAGTTAAGAAGTGCTAAAGAAATGAGGGGAGCGAAAGAGGAGAAGAAAACCTGGGTCAAGGGTGGCGGGAAGAGAAGTTCACAACGGCGTGATGTGAAGCGCTTAGGGAAGATAGTCACTATTACCAGTCACAATAGTACCTACCTACACCTGAGTACATTTGCAACCTAAAGAGTCCACCATTAATCCGTTATTTTATCCTCAAATTAGTGGAGTACAACACTAAGGGCAAACATGGGTCATTACATGGTGCATGTGAATTCTTTGGTAGATAGAAATTTTATTTATGTACCCACACATGTTGTGATATAAAAAGTGTTTTGCGTTAATGAAATTAGGTAACTCTCTTTCCGTGAGGCACATGTTTAATGAAGATATAGTTCACATGGGATCTCTTAATCAGTTGATTTGCATGAGTTTTGCTTAGGTGAGTGATTCTTGAGGTTAAGTCTTGCAGCGCATAGTTGTATATTTCATTTCATTGATCAACGTGCATGCTTTATTTTAGCTTGTATCTTAAATAATCATCATAGCCGTAATTTGAATTACCTTGCTGAATTAGTTATGTGTGAGTCTTTATTTACATGAAATGTAAAAAGGTTGTTCGGACGAACAAGGCTTTAAGTGTGGGGTTGTGATCATAGAAGTATGCAGGTGCACATTGATAGCTTTGCTTTAAATTAGTCGTGTTTGCTAAGCTATTTGTGCACATTTTCATGCGTTTTATATAAAGTGAAGATATGCTTTTCAACAACATGATTAGCCTTTGTTTGCTTAGGTTTTTGATTTTTGAGCTAATCATGAGTTGGTGAAGAGGCTTAACAGAGGCAGATAACATAAGCAGCGGCAGAGGAGGCCCCAAGCTTGACCCACCTTGGCGTCGGCTTAACGTGCCACAGCAGAACTGAGCTGCCCAAGGGAACCCCCCTGCCGCGTTAGCAATGTGCCACGGCAGGGGTGGCTCCGCGACAAAGGGTGCAACGCTGCCCAACGGCGTGCCATACTAACGCGGCGAGGTGCTGCGAGTCAATTTTGGGCGATTTCCAGAAGAGCCTCCGCGTTTAGGTCGTGTCACAGGCAATACTCCACAGTGCACTCAGCAAACATTATATTCTTCAGGACCATAAATTTCTACTATTATCAGCCTTTGCACTTAGTTTATTTTACATATTCGACTTGGTGGAGCAACGTGGGTTACAGCGAGTTTGAGGACGAAAATTCTTAGGTTTTCTCTATCCCTTTCTTCTTCCTTTCAATTGTTTGCATGATTTCCATTCATTTACTTGATTTCAATCCACCAAATGAGTGGCTAATTTCACTCTTGCTGAGGTTATGAACTACTAACCATTGAAATGTAATTGTTGAATTGCTGGTTTATTTTTATCTTTTCTTCTATGGTTGTTCTATTTAATTCTTGTTCTTACTGCGCTAATATCAGCCCAGTGTTAATGTAAATCCAAAAAGTCAGTTCTGAAGAATATAAAAGCTGTGGAAAGTTGTGAGTAATAGGATATGATCTTTTCTTGGTTTAGGAAAATTGAAATTGATTTACCTTCGGGATAGAAATATACGAAAGTCGTATTAGTCATGTGTGGAATCGGTTTTGTATGGCTAGAACATGAATTTCTTCTTATCTGTCTTAGGTGGAAGGTTCATGATTCTTAAGTTGGAGTTAAACATGATTTTAATCCATAGGCATAAGTTCCGACTAGCAAGCGGAGAAAAGATAAACCATGTATATCGATATTTAGTTTCTTTACATGTTCTTTGTAACCTCTAGCATGCTCACATTCATAGTTCGAGATTCATGTATAGATATTTTATTTTGTTATAAAAATAGTTTCCAAATACAAAAACTTTCTTTACCTTGTTGTCTTCATTATTGTAGTGGTAGTAAGTGCTGCCGAAAGGTTTCACCCAGTAGTTTTGTCCTGTGGGTTCGACATTCCGGTTTTAAAAAGAGCCACTATATTACTTACTACAGATAACCATACACTTATGAATATCAAATCTGTGGACATAAATCATGGATTGGAGAGGGAATCATGAACATACATAGCTGTGTCATAAGAGCCTTGAAATCATAGACATTATATATATTTATCATGAAAACCTTATGAAAAATGGAAGACATGAGAATTTGAGCGTAGAATCGAAACCCTAGAACATATTTTCTAAAGAGTTGAAAGTCTGGGGTTCATGAAATAATTGGACACAAGGGTGAAAGTATGTTCAAGTCCCCTTACCGCCTCCTTGGCCTCAAAACTATAAACACGGCCACCATCTCTTCTAACGTCAATCTTTAAAAATTATATGGATAGGAATTCAATAATCAATAACTTAACGACGAAATTTAAGTCAGCAAGAACACCGTCCAGACATTCGGAGGGCATAGGAAATTCCAGAATGCCTGAGGCGGGGTGTCCTAACACCCACTTCTTTCTAAAGACCCTTAACAACAAACATAACCATTTAACCTACCTAAAAAACCATATCCATCCTCTTGCAAGACAACACCTCGCTAACCTGTGTCATCACATGAACTCATGGCTTCGTAGCACCTTCCATTAGTCACTGTCCTTAGAACATCCCTAAGGCTTAGAAAGCATCATTCATTGCCAAGGTTATAGGATATCTACTTACCTTGTAGGAAGGAGAAGTGCTCAAGATTTCAAGTCTTGGAGCCGAAAGATTGTTCTTGACCTAGCTAGATAGGAAGATGATTTTGATGTTAGAATCGTAAAGAAAACTCATGGATTTATGTTGGGATAGGTTGGATAATGCTTACATAGCCTTATGAGGTTGACCTAGAGCTCTTGGAACTGATAGTATTTGATCTGGAGCGGGAGCAATACAAAAGTATTTAAGGTGACACAGAGCCTGACCCCATGTAGCCTTGGTGCCAGTACATCACTCCCAACGGATCGTCAACATGTGGCTACTTTGGGGTGAAATTCACTATTTCTTGTTAAGTATGGCGGACAAAACATGTTGTGTCGGGTTGTTGACGGGCCATTACTCTTGCCATCACACCCAGCGATTACTCCACTAAATTGCTCACGCGTTTTACTCGAACTCTAATTGATGCAAGGTCATATGTGTTGGAAATAGAATCAAAAGTGATTCAATTTGGTGTATTGAATATCCTAAAATCACTTCATAAATTAAGGAGTCATGTGGTCATTTGAACTGCGACCTTATAAGACTTATACGAAAACTCAATCGATAAAAAGGCTCTAACTTCCTTTGTTCTAGATGTTCCGTATGACATTAATTCACATCAATGTACTTCTACACACTTAAGAATTGATCTTAACACCTTGTTGCTATAAGACATTAGTCGGGTTCATGTCTATCTACATTCGTAGACGGCTTCGGTCTTAGCCCAAAAGTTTGAAGCGTTATAATATCTCAACTCACGAGTCTTAGGACTAGATTTAGGGACTTCTGGGGTGTTACACTTTTTAATTCGTGTGAAGCGTGCCAAACTTATGGTAGAGGCTACTAGACATTTTAAACTTTCCTTCTTTTTATGATCTATGTCGTGCGACCAGTTCAACTCTCTGTTCCTCTAACTTGTGTTTACGCATTTGCAGAAATATGCCTCCTCAGCGAGTCGGCGGAAGAAGAAATGACAACGACAATGGCCATGGGAATTAGCAATGATAACCCATGTCTACTTTTTCAAATATTAGCAATGACAACCCGGAGTCAGCAGTGGCGGTGGCTCATGTGCACATGAATGTGAATGTAGTGAGCTAGGGTGCGAGACTTCACAGGATAAACCCGCCAAAATTTTCTGGTTCACAAGGTGGAAGAGGATCCACATGAGTTTATTGAGGAATTCAAAGATTACCCAAATTATGTGAGTTTCGGGAGAGGAAATTGCAGAATTGGCCTCCCTGTCCCATTTGAAGGAGATAACTCATATTTGGTTTTGATAGTGGAAGGAAGGTCGGGGTAGGTGCGGCTCCTATTGGTTAGGGATGAGTTCTTCGGCATTCTTAGACAAGTTCTTTCCACGAGTTGAGGGAAGTAAAGTCAAATAGTTCATACATTTGAAGAATAACATGAATGTACAAGAGTATGCCTTGAAGTTCACTTAGCTGTCCAAGTATGCTTTCGAGATGGTGGCCGAGCTAAGAGCTCATATAAGTGGAACAAACCAAAAGCCCCTAGATTAGACCCGAGGTTGAATCAAATAAATCAGGAAATATTTGTACTATGTCATAGAACAAGTCGTTCAGTGACTCATTGTGAGGATTGTAAAAGAGATGAAATCTCGGGAGACCCAACGAGTGGAGGAACGAGTCATGGAGTCTCCCAACGACTCTAGATGTCCAGTTGGTTAGGAGGAATGCTTGGAAACCTTGAGATACGAGAGTCGGGATGAGTGGTGAAGTGACCTGTTAGGTGTGACCACAAGTCGTCAGGTGTAATACCCCGAAAGTGCCTCGGAGTAGACCCGGGAGGTAAAAGTCATAACTACTAAAGCGGGAAGATAGCTCAAGGCAGACATGTCCTTGCTAGGTAGTATCGAGACCATAGGTCATTGTATGTTGTGCGTGGTGTAGGAAGTCTCGGTGGCAGTGGGAGACGATGGATGACACAATGACTCGTTGTTCGAGACAACGAGCCGTTGTTAGCAGGCGTTGAAGGAAGCTGGAGTTTAGCGGATAGGATACAACGGGTCATCGACAACTCGTTCGAGTGACAATCTGTGGTTACCGGTCGTCGTTGGGTTGCAAGAATTTCCAGTGCATATGACGAATCAAGACCACGACTCGTTGGGAGGAACCATGTGTTGTGGTAAGGCTCGTGGTGGGAAGTTTCAGTTTTTGTGAAGAGGCAACAAGCGGTTGATGTAGCGATTCATGGTTTGAAGGCGAGTCATCTTGTCGATCCGTTGAGTGGGTTCAGCAAGCTACAACAGTGCAAACGGCGAGCAACAGAACGGGTCATCGTTAGCTCTAACGACCCATTGGTTCCGTCTGTTAGTTCAACCCGACAAGTTTTCAAGACAGATTCATTAAGGGCATTTTCGACTTTCCACGCTAAGAGACCTAAAAATACGTTGTTTTAGCTTATGAAAGGTGGGTTTTAAGGGATAATTATTTCTAAGTCTTCATTCATGCATGCATGAGTTTAGAGGAGTGATCAAAAGGTGATTCAAGGTTTCTTCCCCAATTCCTTTCAATTTATTCTTGTGTTTTCAAGAAGTTAAATCGATGGTTCCGGTAAAGTTCTCAATGGGTGATTTCTTCCACCCATGCCCTCCTCTACAATTTTACCAAAAAAAATTATATTAAAAACTCATAGGGTTTTGAAATTTATTTATATAAAAGTCTAATGGTTTTATAATGGGTTTTACGATTTTACTAATTTATCATATTCTATGGGTTTTGGAGCAACTTTTATGATTTAAATTATTTGTAATGTTATCGATTTTTATTCTATGGAATTAAGACTTATTATGCATGACCCATGATGAGTCGATTAATGATCTACTTTCTATTAATAATATTTACAAGTCTAGTATGATTTACGATTTAAATTATGGATTTAATCAACTACCCATCATGATTTCATGAATTTCAAGCTATATATATGATGCACAAGTATGTATGAACCTTATGATTTATGAATTATGTTTTGGCCGACTCACGGGCTTTAATTCATAGCTAGTTCATGTACAAGCATGTTTATGATTATCATGATTTAACTAACCAATGAGTTCCTTAGGTTTATAGAATGAGCACTATATATGTTTTGGGAGTAGTATAGAACACCGAGTAGGTTCGGGGCTCAGGCTAAGCCTCAGATCTCATAAACTACGTGCCACTATAGGTATGTTGGGACCTCCTTCATGTTGTCCCTGGCCCAATTAGCTCTTTTTCATGGTGATATAACACTTTCATGGTTCTATCCTTGGCAAGGTACGAATACCTTGACTAGGTCTAAGTCGGGCTTCATGTGTGCTCTTATGGGATATGTCTAGGTTAAGAGAATCTCCACTATTTTATGATTTATGCATGTTATGATTATGTATTCTTGATCGGGTCATGCTAAATAAAACTCTTCTCTTGAATACAATTACGTTTTTCTTCAGAATGTTTTGAAAACACAGGAGCCCTATATCATGTGATGATGTTTACAATTTGAGCATGCAATCCTACTCTTATGATTATTTATGAGTTTTATTTATGTTTTAGAATTTCCTTTTACTTTCTTACATAATCGAGTACATTCCATGTCTGGCCCATCTTTTTCTATGTTGTAACATTTTGCGTCTGACCCCGAAGCTCTCTAGCTAACCCTCACCCATAGATTGTCTCAGAGTTTCTTCTAGCGCAGTTGCTGAGTCTTCATGTTCCGAGGGCTATTTGATAGACATGTTGCTACTTTACGTTCGATTTGCTTTTCGGGTTGTTGGGGATGTTGTCCCATCAATCCACCGTACGTATTAGAGCTTTCAAACAAATGTTCAGTACTCAACTTGTATGTCTTAGTATTTTGATGTTTTGAGATATTATGTTATTCCATGTTTCCATTATACCTTATGTTCATTCTTCATATGTAGTAGGAATTGAATTTATGTATATGGGTGACTTGAGGTCTCTCCGGGGCTCCCTTTTCCCGTGTCTACGATCAGGTATACGTTCTGGTCGTGACAAACTTGACATCAGAGTATAAGTTTTGGAGTGTCCTGAATGGCAGCATGTTAAAGTGTGGCTTTTTCATGAGTGTGAAGCGCGCCACATAGCGATGTTGCTACGAATATTTAGGAAATGTTCCCTTCATGATCTATCTTGTGCAATGAAAGTCCTTTACGCTTCTAATTCGTGCTACTTGCGTTTTGCAAGAATCATGCCTCCATCTTTGAGTGAACACCGAAGAGAATGGTAGCATTAATGATCATGAGGGTGCACGATGGTGAGCATCGGCTGACCCCACCCGTTCACGAGCACGCACCAGAGCAAGCTGCCCACACTGAGTTTAGAGAGCGATTTAGATGCTAGCGCAGGCCCTGACAGCCAATTCAGAATCCGACAGTGGCGCATTACCCTCACAATGGATATGCGGTGGCGCTGAAGCGGCGATTTCTTAGAGGTGAGCCCTCCACGAGTTCACGGGGGAGAGGTGGTGAGATCCACTGATTTCATTGAGAGATTCTGAAGATCACAAGGTTATGGGGGTGAACAATGGAGAGTGTGTTTACTTGACCTCATATCATCTGAAAGGGGTGGCTCACGTATTGTTTAAGTGGAGAGATGCCGGGCGGTGGTGGGGTGCCACGCCCGATTGGTTGGGAAGAGTTAGAGCCACTTCCTTCGGGGAGATGAGGGAGCTCAAGGTGTGAGTTTGTTAATTTTAAGCAGGGTAGCATGTCCATTCAAGAGTACACTGGAGTTCACCTGATTATTAGAGTATGCTCCGGAGTTGGTGGCGAGATCGAGGGCTCGGGTGAGCCATATTATGCATGGGGTGGTCGATTATTTGGACAAGGATTGTAGGATCACCATGCTTCATCGGGATATTGACTTTCCCCGTATTGTATTACATGCACAGCAGATGGAGTCGGTCTATCGGAGGTAGAGGGAGGCTAAGAGGGACAAGACGGACAGTTATGGAACTTCTCAACTCGGGTTAGGAGGTGGACGGCGTCGTGATCTCGGCATGGGTCTATCGCTCAGCTCATCATTAGCCAACACACCGTCTAGGTTCAAGAGAAATTAGAGGAGCAGGGCTTCAGGCTCGAGGATCAGGGTAGCATGCAGGTGGAGCGCACTTTTCCATCTTGTGTAGTGTGGCAAGAATCATCAGGGAGGTGCTTAGTTTGCTCGGATGCTTGTTTCGGGTGTGGCAAATCCGAACACAGACTTAGGATTGCACCTCAGCCAGATCAGGGGAAAGTGGAGGCCGTGTGACAGCAGTCAGCTTTTTTGCTCTAGCAGCATGTCCCCCTTAGCAGGGTGCCTCTACTGATTGACGGCCGGTCGCGCCAAAACAGGCCTTATGCTTTAGTACCCCGCCCCGGGAGTAGGAGGCTTCTCAGATGTGGTCACTGGTATGTTGCAAGTCTTCCATAATGATTCTTAGGCCTTTTTAGATCTAGGAACTACTTTTTCTTTTGTCACCTCTTATATTGCTAGTAGTTTTGGAGTTAGCCTAAGAATTACGTCGAGCCGTTCTCGAGTCTCTACTCCCGGTAGGATGATTTAGTTGTAGTTAGGCGGGTGTATGAGGTTGCCACATAACAATGTTGCGTAAAGTCACCTACGCAGACTTAGTAGAGTTAGATATAACTGACTTTGACATCATTTTGGGCATGGATTGGTTATTTTCATGTTAAGCCTTAGTTAATTGTAAAACCGTCCCGGTAGAAGTTCGGGTTTCTGGTGAGCCGATCTTAGAGTGGAAGGAAATTCAACTGTACCATTCGGTCAGTTTATTTCATATCTTAAGGTCGGGAAAATGATTTCTAAGGGTTGCATATATCACCTAGTTAGGGTTAAGGATGTTGAGTCAAGGCCAGGCTATCAGTCGGTTAGGTGGTGTGTGAGTATTCGGAAGTTTCCCGATGATTTGCCCAGTGTTCCTCGGAGAGAGCTGATTTCGACATTAATGTCTTACGATACATAGCCTATCTCTATTCCTCCCTACAGGATGAAGCTTAACCAAGCTAAAAGGTTGATAGATCGGTTTAAGGACTTGTTAGATAAAGGCTTCATCGAGGCCAGAGCAAGTGCATGGGGTGCACCAATGTTATTTGTTTGGAGGAAGGATGGTTCCTTTGCATGTGTATTGATTACCAACAATTGAACAAGGTCACCGTAAAAAATAGGTACCTTGCCTAAGTTGATGACTAGATTATTTAGCCGGGGTGCCGGAGATGTTTCTCAAAGATAGATCTCGAGTAGAGACATCACTACCTCGAGTTCGGGAGAGTGACATCCCGAAATCCTCTTTCAGGACTCAGTATGGTCACTACGAATTTTTGTTATGTCTTTTTGGACTAACAAACTGCCCTTGTAGCTTTCATGGACTTGATGAACGGGGTATTCCAAGCAATATCTGACATGTTCGTGATCTGTTCATCGATGATATCCTTATATAATCTCGGAGAAAGGAGGAGCATGCCGCTCACTCGAGTGAGGGAATAAAGGTAGATTCTAAGAAAATTGAAGCAGTAATTGTGAACCGGAGGTGAATCCTTCAGAAATTGGGAGTTTATTAGTACTAGAAGGCTAATATAGGAGGAGTTTTTTTAGGGTTTTCATCAATTGCAGCACCATTGACCAGGTTGACTCAGAAAAGGTAAAGTTCCAATGGTTGGAGGCTTGTGAAAAGCTTCCAGAGTTGAGGCTCGGCCCACTTCGGCACCGGTGTTAACCCTACCTGATGGTACCGATGGGTTTGTGTATATTGTGATGAGCTTTGAGGATCGAACTTGGGTATGTGTTGATGCATCATGGGAAATTGATAGCTCATGCCTCAAGACAGTTGAAAATCCATGAGAAAAATCACCGGAGCCCATGACATCGGGAATTGGCGCGTGGTGGTGGTTTCATTGAAGATATGGCGGCATTACTTGTATAGAGTCAACGTGGATGTATTTACGAATCACAAGTCTACAATAGGTGTTCATGTAGAAGGACCTCAATCCACGGCAAAGGAGGTGGTTAGAACTACTCAAAGACTTTAGCGATATGAGTGTTCTTTACTGACCGTGTAAGAAATAATGTATTAGCGGACGCACTTAGTAGGCTCTACATGGAAGTGTGTCCCATGTGGGGAAGAAGGAGTTGGAAAAAGATGTCCATTGACTTGCAAGGTTGGGAGTTGAGTTGGTCGACTCAACCGTTGGTAGTGTGGTGGTACAAATGGATCGGCATCGTCTTTGGTGATTGATGTAGAAATCCGAAGAGGAACCAATTTTGAGAAATTGAAGGAAAGCGTGCGAAGCCAAAAGGTGCAGGTTTTCTGCAAGGGGAGATGGTGTGCTTTAGTATCAGGGTCGTCTACGTGTTCAGATATTGATAATTTTATGGGCCAGGATATTTCATGAGGCCCATGGATCAGGTATTCTATCCATCAGGAGCCTCCAAGATGTATCATGATTTGCGGAAATATATTGGTGGAAGGCATGAAGAAAAGGATATCGCAGGAATTCGTAGCCAAGTCCCCGAACTGTCAGCAAGTGAAAGTCGAGCATCAAAGGCCGGGAGGCATACTTCAGGATATTAGCATTCCCACATGGAAGTGGGAAGATATTAATATGGACTTTATAATAGAATTACCCCATACTCATAGTAATGACTCCAGCTTAGGTGGTGGTCGATAGGTTGACCAAGGCAACACATTTCATACTAGTGAAGACCACAGATTCAACGGATGATTTTGCCAAATTGTATATTTGAGAGTTGGTTCAACTTCATGGAGTACCCTTATCTATTATTTCGGACCGGGAACTGGATTTACCTCGGTTCTGGCAGTCTTTTTACAAGGGGCTAGGGACTCAAGTTAAGCTCAGCACAACCTTTCATCCACAAACAGCGGATGGCCAGGCATAGCAACAATCCGGTTCTTGGAGGACTATGGTAAGAGAGAACGTGTGATTGATTTCAAAGGTAGCTGGGATGATCATTTTCCCTTGATCGAGTTTGCTTATAATAACAACTATCACTCTAGCATCCAGATGGCATTCAAGGATCTTTATGGGCAAGGTGTATATCGCCCATTGGATGGTTTGAGGTTAGTAAGGGAGCAGCGCTATGATAGGGCACGATTCGGTTCATGAGGCCATGGTGAAGGTTCATTTGATAAAGGGACGGGCTGAAAAGCTGCTCGAGTCTTCCAAAAGTCATATCTTCGATGTGAGGAGAAGAGATTTGGAGTTTGAGGTAGGTGACTGGGTATTTCTAAAGGTATCTCCCATGAAGGGAGTCATACGGTTTGGGAAGAAAGGAAAACTCAGTCCTTGCTATATTGGTCCCTACCGGATTACGAAGAGTTGGTAGGAGTACCATATGAGTTGGACCTTCCTCGGTTATCTTACGCACATCAAGTGTTTCATGTGTCGCTTTTGAAGAAATGTTCAGGGTATCCAGCCTAGTAGTTCTGATGAACAGCGTCGGTGTCAGAGACAACCTCAGCTATGAAGAAGTTCTTTACATTGGAAATATTTGACGTCAAGTTTGGTCTCTAGGAACAAAGAAGTAGCATCGAGTTAAATTCGTATGGAGAAATCAGCATGTTGAAGGAGTTAATGAGAAGCCGAAGCGGATATGATGGCTAGATACCTGCATTCATTCTCTACCGACTCAATTTTGACTTGAGGTATCTGATCTTGAAATGAAATTATATGCCCAAGTGATACTCAAATGCTTCATTTCAACGTGTTTATCTATCGTTATTTGTGCATTCTCATGTGTGTAGTTAAAATGTGAATTTATACTAGTAACACGATTAGTGTTGTTTTGAAGAAAAATGTAATTTTAGGAAGCTAAGATACATGTTGGTGAAAATTGGGAAAGGACTCGGGGCAGCGGTGGAAAGGTCAAGGAAGCCGGCAAATATAGGGGCTCCGTGATGGAGCCGTGTCACTTATTGCCATCGCGGAAGGCATTCTGCCCCGGATGTGTTATGTTGGCAATTTCCAGTGAAGCTCCGCGTTGCCTCCGTGACACGGAGGCAGTACCATACGATACAAGCTGTAGTACATTTGGCACTTATTTACTTGGAACATCAAATTCCAGGTAAGGGTTCGCGTCGCGCATGCCCGTTGGCCAAGCCCCGCGTTGCATGTCGTTGCACGCTTAGGATTAAATGCTGAGGGACCTGATTCCAGAGAGGTCACTTAGCTCCGTGTCACGGGAGGCAATGCTCCGCGATACTCCGTGACACGTTGCTTGTTATTAGGAAAAATTCCCACTAGTATAAATAGCACATGTTCATTTTTAATTATTCTGACTTAGTTGAGCAAGGACGTGGGTTACAGGCATTTGAGGGGACGAAAATCTTAGGGTTCTTCTCTATCTCTTTCTCCTTTATTTCAATTGTTTGTATGATTTATACTCATTTGATGATGGTTAATCCACAAATGAGTGGCTAAACATTCACTTCTTCTTGAGGTTAAGAACAATTGTAGTGGAATGTAATTGTTGATCATTTTGGTTTTTCATCTTTTCTTCCATGGTTGTTCTATCAATTCTTGTTCTTACTGCATTAATGTTTGGCCAATATTAAGGTATATCTAAAAAATCCGGTTTCATCTTGAAAGATAAAAAAATTGGAAAGTTGTGAATTGGTAGGATATGATATCTTCTTAGTTTGGAAAAATTGAGAATTGATTTACCTTCAGAATAGAAATATATCTGAAAGTCGTATTAGTCAATTACGGAATCGGTTTGTATGGCTAGAACATGAATTTCTTTTATCAAGTAGCAGGTTGAAGGTTCATGATTCTTAAGTTGGGTTGAACTCGAAAGTTATAATCCATAGGCAATAATTCTTGACTAGCAACCGAAGGAAAGATTAACCCGGGTAACGTGATAAATTATGCCCTGCATATTCATTTAGCCCAGCTTGCCCATACTATAGTTGAGACTCACTTTATAATTTTGTTTTAGATTAGTATAAATTAGGAAACCAACTCTCAAAATCTTCTTTAAATTGTTATCTGCATTTTTAGAGTTAGAGTTCATTAACACTTAATTCGATTATTACCTTGGTTCAGTCCCTGTGGGATCGATACTTGGCTTACTTGAGCTCTTTACTACTTGTTCGACCACTTGTACTTGCGTGTAGAGTGCGAAGCAGGGCCGAACAAGTTTTGAGCGCCGTTGCGGGGACTCGCGAAGTTCGTGAATTTGTCTGTTTCTGTGTGATTTTAAATTTCCTTAAGTGTTGAAAAAAAATTCTTTATTAATTTTAGATTTATTTTATTTTTAGTTTTTAATCGTCTTCCCTTCTTAACATGACATCATGGAATATAAATGGGTTAATAGGTAGACTCTCTTACTTTGATAAGAGTCTTGTATACGAGATTGCGGAGGACCCCTTGTGGCAGCACTGTAGCACGTGCAATATATGTGGTAGTCCAAGATAGCCATTGGGATAGCTGTCCGAATGCATACTCCCATCCCCCAAGCCCCTATGATCATACATTTGTTTTTCTTTGAATAGGCATGATGAAAATGAGGACTCGGGGCGTAGCTCGGGCGAGGCTTGTGCCAAAACAGATGCTTGAGCAAACAGAAGTAACGAAAAGAAACGATGGAAGCAATGAAAATTCAGCTAGAAGAGAATGGAAGGCTCTAGAAAGGATGAGCGTCAAAGTCACGGAGATGATAAGCTGAGGTTGAAGCTTGTGGTAAATTTGCAGTCGCGGTTTTGAATCTCAAGAGGAACTACAAGAAGAAGACAAGGGTGATTTTTTGGATGAAGCCCAACAATTAGAATCTCTTGAGAGTCCCCGTGATGGGCTATGGAAAATGCATTCATGGAAGAGAATAGAAGTATCCCCCATTTGACATTAATGGAGAGATAGATGTTGATGCGGAGAAGGTGTATACAAGTAAGGAGGTCAAACATAATGCAGTTTCAGAGTTGAGGTCTGTTGTACTCCACTCGAAGCATTTTTCGACATTGAGTTTGGTGGACAACCGAGAGCTGAAGTCTTCCAAACTTGTGAAGAATGATATAGAGAGGGGAACAAGACCCATATATTACGAAATTTCTTGACTCGGAATGAAGAATGACTTCACTACTTAAGGGCTAATAAATGCCAGACATCTACTGCTTGGTCCTTACAATTTTCTACCACCACCCCAGGAGCATAAGAAAATTAGAGAAAGAAATTAGGGTGAGATTCATATCCTCAAGGTGGAGGAAAAAGTGGTGAAACTTGATACATCGTGCCGCGACGTAAAATTAGGCGTTGCTTGGGAGGCAACCCAAGGGTACCACGGGTACCATGTTAATTTCTTGCATTTGTGTTGTTTTTTATTTATTATTTCATCTTGTGTTGTTTTTGGTGGAAAGTTAGGCACGAGATGGAGAATAAGTACCCTTGGTGGAGGAAGCTAACAAACGGAAGAGAAAAAGTGTGGGGTCGTACACCCACTTGTGTAAGCTGAAGAAAAGCATGCTATTAGCTAGGCCTAAGGCCTCAGGGAGTATTTCTCACCCTCTTTAAGTGTTAATTTGATGCTATGAGGACATAGCATGATTCAAGTGTGGGGTGAGGGAAGATTTCAAGTTTTTGTGCTTAACGATTTTGGTGAAGGTAATGCGTGTGAGAAATTTGTGAAAATTGAAAAGAAAAATTTCTGTGAGTTAAACATGACTGTCACCCGTTGGTTTTTTTTCCGGTACTTTTCCGACAGGGGACTTTGAACCGAAAAGTAAAAAATTTTCTTTATGCGTATATAATGTCTTAGTCATAGATAGGGACCGGTTAGATGATGATGGATGGATGGCGTCGTCTTGAGAAAAACTTGATGAAACAGTTTTGCGTTTTTAACCCACATAGCTAATGATGGCTTGATATTTCTTGTTATATTATATATGATTGT
Source organism: Datura stramonium (assembly GCA_018107945.1). Lineage (NCBI taxonomy): Eukaryota > Viridiplantae > Streptophyta > Magnoliopsida > Solanales > Solanaceae > Datura > Datura stramonium. The sequence goes on from JACEIK010002320.1 coordinate 78,525, forward strand.
AAGATGCAAGTAATGTTCAATTGTTGATGCATGTGAGAAGTGTATAACTTTGTTTGAGACACTAGGCTCTTGAATATGACACCGATATGATTGAAGCTTAATGTTTGAATTCTTGTGATTAGCTTGGTTAAGAGTCTGGTGAATGTGTCTTGAATTGAGCATGTGCCATGAGTGCAAGGTTTTTGAGTATTATGTGCTATTGTGGATTGTCTAGAACTTGCCTGGTGTGTTTATAAAATGAAATGAAGGATGGGAATTGTAGGAAATGATGTAGGCATTTCATTGAATGAACTTTGAGCGTTATCTCTCCTTTACCTGCATGAATAATTTATCCTAGTTAGCCCCATTGAGCCTTGAGCCTATTCTTTGATAGCTGCAACATAAGCTTAATCCTTCTTCTTTCATTAGCCTTGAATTTTATCCAAAGCTCCTAAGCGCTTAAAGTAGAAAAATTCGAAAGAGTAAAGGAGTGAGAAAAATGAAAAAGAAGGAAAAGTGGAAGTTGTAAAAGTTGAGAAAGGTTAAGGGTGCACTTGTGTGAAAATGGTTGATTATTAGTAAGGGTAAGAAAAATAAAATTAATAAAAAGTTACTTATAGGAACTCCTTACTAATAAGTTAAAAGTTCCTAAAGAAAGAGGGGGAACATAAGAGGAAAAGAAAGTTTGAGGAAAAAGATGAAGTAAGGGAAGGGAAGCTCGTGATGAGCCTGATGTATTAAAATCGCTTAGGGAAGATAGTCACTATTACTGGCCAGAATAGTACCTACCCATCCCTCAGTTACATTACAACCTAAAGTCCGCTGATCTTACATGTAAATCCTTAAGTGGTGAACCAAACACTAAGGGCAGCTTAAAGGTCATTACATGATGCATGTGAATTCTTTGTGAGTGAGCGTTATTCTATTTGTGTACCCACACATGTTGTGATTTAAAAATTTTTTGCGTGTGAAAATGGGTAACTCTTTCCGTGAGGGCACATATTGAATGAAGGATTATAATTCATGTGGGATTTCTTAATCGGTTGATTTGCAGGAGTTTGCTAAAATTTTGAGAGTCGATTCTTGAGGTTAAGAAGTCTTAACATAGTTGTATTTCATTTCCTTAAACAAATCGTGCATGCTCTATTTTAACTTGTTATTTTAAATAATCATTATAGCCCTAACTTGAATTATCTTGCTAAAAATGATTATGTGTGAGTCTTCATTTACATGTGTAAAGGGTTGTTCGAGGACGAAAAGGCTTTAAGTGTGGGGTAGGTGATCGTGGGCAAATAGCATGCCCAAGTACTTTATAACTTAGTTTTGCCTTGTTTTTTATTTTTTATATACATTTTTATTATTTTATGTAAATGTGAATATATGTGCTAATTAACATGATTAGACCTTGTTTTTGTAGGTTTAAACTGTTTTGAGGAACTAATTTATGAGTTGGTGAAGTAGAGGAATGGAGTCGGGAGCAAATGACAGTAGTGATCGAGGTGCTGTAGCAGGCTGACCCGCCAGGCGCAGCGTTCCACGTCGTACGTGTGCCTCGCCCGGTGTCGTGCCACACCGCTCGAGCATGCGAAGGAAACGACGAGCGAGCGAGGCTTTCGCGCGCACCGTGCCACGCCGGGGCAGCTGCGCGACAGAAGAAGACCAACGTGCTGCATGAGCAGCGTGTCACTTGGCGGCCTTGGTGACACTCAGCTTGATTTGGCATCAGGAGGCAATTTCCATAGAGCCTTCGCGTTACCTCCATGTCACGAAGGCATATTGGCGCGATACACTCCGTGACACGAGCTATGTCATGTTGGGAATAATTTTAGACACCTCACATTTACTATAAATAGGTCCCTTAACTCCTAAAAGAGGGGACACGATCTTTTCGAAAACCACGAGAGAGGTCATGATTGTATTAGAACTACCTAAGAGTGAGGAGAAGCGGGAGAACTCACCTAGGGTTTGTAAATTCCTCTTCTCTTCTACCAATTCTTGTTAGTAAGTTACTTTAACAACGCTTTCTTGTAATTATACGAACATGAGTGGCTAGAACCCTTCCTCTAGGGTTGAAGCCACAAGGCCTTGGTGTGATTTTGCGATTTGTTTGGAGTCGTTGTTGATTGTTGTTTTTGTCTTGCATTCTGGATTGTTACTTGTTTTATGATTGATCACCATGAAAACATACACGTTAAGCAAACATGTGCTTAGAAAGCATTTACCTAAGTCGAGAACATGAGAATGTAGTGAGCATGATTGTATCTCGCGATATAATTTGTGTTAGGATAGAACTATACCTAATGCCTTGCTTGGTTGATAAGCGAGTTATTTAGAGACCAACTCCAGAGGTATCACATCTACTTTCGAAGAGATAGTTGTGAGAATGGTTGAGTTAAATGATTAGGTGCACGAAAGTCCTAATCATTTCCCGTAAACCACAACATAATTAATTTCCCACAAGCCGAAATTATGTCTCGCTCACAATGATGCGGCGAGGCTAGTTTGTCGTGTTTAGAAGGCTCGAAAAGGCCATGAGCATGCAATTCTAATTATGTGAGACAACAATTAGTAGTTTCATGCTTAAACCATTGCAGTAGTATCACATGGTTTATCCGATTTTAACTCTATGTTGCTCTAGGTGAGTCGAGTATTTGACCAAAATTAGACTTAATTAATCTCCTGAAAACTACATAGTCAACACTTGTTGTATTTAATATCACACTTGAGCTTGATAGTTAGATGAATTTGGTCAGTCCATGTGGGTTCGACATTTCGGTTCTTAAAAACCACTATATTACTTGCACGACCCACGCCCCTTGCCCAGGACCATCGGTATCGGTTATGCTCCATGAGTCTATTTAGTTTTCATGTTCAGTTCATACAGGCAAGTTTATTTTATGCGTATGTGGATATTGTATGTGAAGCATAAGATCGGTTCAACTATGTGTTGTGAATCAGAGGTAGTCATTCCGTTAGTTTTTCGAACTAAATAGTCGGTATTTGAGAATGATACTTGCATGTTTCTATTTTCTACTTGTTTCCACACATATGAGGAGGAATGTTCCCAAGGGGAGATCTTTGTAATACCCCAAAAGTGCCTAGGAGTAGACACGGGAGCTAAAAGTGAAAACTGCTGAAACTGGGAAAGATAGAATAGAATGGGCAATGTCATGACTCATGGTATCGAATCACCAGTGCGTTGTATATTGTCATGGTATGGGAAAGTGCAGGTGGCGGTGGAGGCGACGGACACAATGACCGTTGTTGAGACTTGAGCCATTATTAGCAGGCATTGTAGGAGGCTGGAGTTCAGCAGATGGGATATAATGGGTCGTCCAATGACTCGTTGTGAGGAGTGAAGACCCGTGGTTGCAATTGTTGTTGGAGTTTGCAAGAATTTCTAGTGTTTATGATGGATGAAGACCATGACTCGTGGGAGGCGTCACGAGTCGTGGTAAGGCTCGTGGTGGGATGGTTTAGGTGTTTTAAAGGCAGCTGGCCGATAAGCGATTCATGGTTTTAGGAGCAGAGTCGTCCTGTCTGTCCATTGGTTATTTCAAAAGCAAGCTACAACGGTGAAAGCGATGAGCAATATAACGGTGGAAGTCGTTAGCTCTAACCACCTGTTGGTTCCGTCCGTTATTTCAACCCAGACCAGTTTTTCAGGCCAGGGCCGTGGGACATTTTTTACTTTTCACGCTAAGGGCCTAAACTACATCATTTTAGCTTATGAAGGTGGGTTTAAGGGATAATTATTTCTAAGTCTTCATTCATGGATGCATTTTTTAAAGGGGTGATAAAAGGTGATTGGTTTTTTATAATTCAGCTCAATTTCTTCTTGGGTATTCAAGGGAGGTTAAGAATCGGTGGTTCTAGGTATGTAAGGTCTCAATGGATGATTTATTCCATACCCATTGACCTCCTCTAAAATTTTACAAAATTCTAATTAAAGATATAGGGTTTTGAAATTTATTTATATAAAAGTCCAATGATTTGATAATGGGTTTTGTGATTATAATTTTATCATATTCTATGGAGTTTTGAGCAACTTTTATGGTTTAAATTATTTTTAATATTCTTGATTTTGATTCTATGAATTAAGCCTAATTATGCATGACCCATGATGAGTCGATTTATGATCTGCTTTCTATTAATAATATTTACACATCTAGTATGATTTGATTTAAATTATGGATTTAATCAACTACCCATCATGATTTCATAGAATTTCAAGCTATATGCATGATCCTAAATGCGTATAGACCTTATGATTTATGAAGTATGCTTTGGCTGACTCTGACCTTAATTCGCTTGGCTAGTTCACATATGTACAAGTATATTTGATTATCATGATTTAACTAGCCCCACTTAACTGGGTATCGATCGGAAGTGCGGGAATAGGCTCGTGTAACCACATTCTTTCAACCTTGCATACGGTGGTCAATTGGTTCGGCTGAAGGAGTGTAAGTTTTTGTTGGCCTAAATTGACTCTAGGCCTTGGGTTTAGTGATGAAAAGGTCGTGAATGAGAAGGTCGTGAATAAGAGGTTGTGCGTTATAAACGGGATAGGCGGGTGCTTGGTAATGTAAGGGAGGTGTTTGGAAATGGGTCGGAGGAAAGTTTGATATGGAGCTTGATAGGGATGGAGATTTTGATGGAGGTGGAGTTTGGTAAGGTGATGACGGAGCATGATGGTGGAGGTGGAGTTTGGAAGTGTGGGTTGGCATTTGGTATTGTGGTGTTGGGATGCGGGGTGTACACATAATTCTTTGGCCACAGGCTATCATAGCTTGTTCCAACTTCCTTCTTCTTGCGGCTCTCGAAGCAGTTCCGGACTGCAAGGCTTGTTGGCCTTGTAAGGCATTTCAGGTTGATAATGGTACCATCCTTGATACCGTCCTCGTCTTTCTCCAAGTTTGATAATCTCGTCAGAAGCTTTTTAGCTAACCGGCATCAATCTATCATAAGCTGTAAATTCTAAAAAAGTCCGTAATGTCTTTATTTGAGACTCTTCCATGAAATTGCCTCTAGCCCTTCAGTCACTCCAACGAGTCATAGAATTCCCTGAAAATCTCTGTGGGTTTCCTCTTCAAGTTTTGGATGTAATGCAAGTCGAATTGCATTTTACGTGTTGAATCCAAAAGCGTTCCACAAGAGCCGTTGCCATTTCTGCCCAGGTAAACCACTTTTTCGGGTCACCACTCTCACATACCCAAAAGCTAAGAGCTTCTCAGTCAGACTTCTCACATGAACAACTTCATTCTTATTTTCTCATTCCGCCCTACTCTTACCAATTTGTCACAATATAATCTCAAATGAGCCCTTGGATCACCCGATTCCGGATTGAACCGAACTTTGGAGGTTTGTACCCTCCGGTAATTCAACATCTGGATGTATACATAGGTCTTCATAATCCAGACCCGTTATTCCTTTGTTGCCCTCAGCAGTTTGCAACCTGCTATTCATCTTCTTCAACTCTTACGCAGTGCAGATAACCTTATCCTTTAAAGTTAATTCCTCTAGATGATGAGTCACTGCGGTGCGGTCTCACATATATCGGGTTGGTATGGGTGTGGGCACCAAGGCTGTATTTGCCTCAAGTTGGGAGGAGAATCTCTTGAGCTGGTGATGGTTGAGGGCAGTAGGCGGGCAGGATGGGGTGGATAAGTATATGGGAAATTATTGGTAGTATTGAGGTGGGCATCTTGTGGTGGAGGTTTGCGGGTTGTGATGTCATGGAAGTTTGGCTGGTGCTTTTGAAGTCGAGGCATGTGACTTGGGTCCCAAAGCAAGTGTACCCTGGGTATTTACGTTTCGAACCTGTGCCACAACTCTTCTTGGCTCAAAAATTTTCTGTTCGAGCCTCATAATAATCTCATTTGTAACCTGAAGTGGTCCCTTCGAAGTTGTCCCGTTCATTTCTGGGTATTGTTGCTACCACCGCTATTAGGTTCATCCATTCTGTCCTTTCCTTTGTTGCGGTTAGGGATGGGAGGAGGAGGAGCCCCTTTTCGATCTTGTGTGGTAAGCAGATTTGCACGAATCTATTTTTGGGAAGGAAAAATAAGATGACAACAGCCATAATCGGTAATAGAAGTTAAAAATATCTTTGGAATTAAAAAGAAAGGTCAAATAAGAATAATGACGTTTTCTAATTTTGGGGCCTCTTTTTATGCCAGAGGTAGGCCTAATGGGTTTAAGAGAAGAACTTGTTATTAAGTATCGTCATTTTGCTCCCAAATAAACCCAAAAATAAACATTATTATATAAATTACAACAATTACAACAATTACAACAATTACAAGAAACAAAACATTAAATCTTAAAAACATCTTCGTTGACATCCAACTTCTGCGGATCTTCTATTACTGTCGTATTCTCCCAAATTCCAAACCATACCGAATTTAGGATAAGAAGTCGGGAGACTCATTGTGCCCGCAACAAAGAAAGGTTAGACGCTATCCTACCCACAGGAAGCGAAAATGACGCGTTACACTTTAAACAAAATTTCTCTTAAAATGCACATAATTCATGGATCGCCTTTTTGAGTTAATAATCCCTTAAGACTTAGCGCAAGTTCTTATTTAATCTTGGCTTGAACCATGGACGTCGCAGTTTTTCTAAGTTTGAAAAGATGTGCAAGCCTTACTAAAGGAGTACGGTTGCGGTCTAGGGTAAAATTGGGGTTTGTTGCGAGTTTCCTCAAGCGGACAACTCGAGAGTGAAGAAGAAGCTTATGACCGTCGACGCACTGGATCGACAAATCATAGACAATCCCTGAGGGTGTTTAAAATGGTGAACGGCGTGAAACCACGCAACCGTTATTGTGTGTGAAAGTGTGAAATTCCCAAGTGGGGAAATATGAGCGGTATGTCAGTTAAAAAAAATACAACACATTTTCAAATAATTATCAATATTACAACATGGAAAATAAATAATAATTAATAAATAGGAAACAAAAAAAAGCGTTGGCTAACTTCATGGCATGATAAAGCAAAATAAAAATTGATAAAAATAAGTGATGATAAAATATTAAACCCAACAATTAACAATTATAAAGAAAACCCTATATAATGAATGCGGCATTAGGTATAAGCCTAAAATCCCCAGCCGAGTCGTCATGTTGTCGCGCCCCATTTCCCTCGCGGAAGCGGATTCGACATTGGCGTCTCTTAAGAGTTTTAAAAGAGAGGAAGGTCGCCACCTAACGAATTTTAAGGTGCGTTAGGGCACCATTCTAAACTAAGGTCTATTTCCTAGGTAACCAGAGTCAGGTAAAGACTATGAGTACCTCGAAAGGAAGGTGTTGAGCACCTTGAGGTCCACAAAACTGGTTCCCGGCCGTACTCAGTAAATGGGGATTTTTTTAACTAAGTGATCAAATAAAGTTGATTTTTAACTTATATTATTTGCACTAAAAATGATTTGGTAAAAAAATTGATGATAAGAGATAAATTCTATTTGAACGAGTAATAAAGGAATTTGGGTAAAAAATGAATTTCAAGGAATTTTAATTTATTATATGCAAAGATTATGGCAAAATAATACAAACAGAAATTAGAATAAAACAAGCAAACGGATAAATAATTTATTTAATTATGGGGCCGAGCCTCGATGAGCGCCTACGTATGCCAGAGTCGAGCCCAAACGTAGTTTACGATTAGAAATGTTTGACCTAATGGGATCACTAGTGCAACTTAATAATACTTTGCAATCTTTTGAATTGCTCGTATTATTCAGCGAGCACAACTATCATTTTCCGACTACCCCCTAGTTGATTATTAACCCGCTCTAGGTGGTGAAACTAACGTCCTACTATTTGCCTACGAGTCGATCTTAAAGTCAGAGGCGTGGACTACTACTTTGGATTTTGGGATCTAAAAATCTATGGTTACAAAAGAAAAAAACGTCAAACAAACAGCAATTATCACCAACGAACATATGACCGGTTTCGAGATAGGCCTCTTTATTTTAAAACCTATGAACATGAACACTAGATGAATGCAAACCTATAAACATGACTTATAAATGAATGCAAATAAGGATGGTGGGAAAAACAAAAGTATTTCCAGCTTAAAAGATGAACATCCCACGTAATGATTTAAGAGATATGAAACATGAGTAAGCACCTCACCATATAGGGATGATTTCTAAGTTGAAAGGAATAATAAACTAATCATTGTAACTATATAAGCACAAATATATAATAAGCAGAAACGTGAATACAAGCATAATTTCCATCAATTTGATTTGCGTATATACGGTGAACCTCTGTTATGATCAGTTTTAAGTATTTTTAATTTTTAACTATTCATACCACATAATCGAGATAATAGGCATGACATAACGAGATTCCCACTTCTTCTATTACCCTTGAAATTCCCAAGTTAAAATATATCTTAGGACCCAGGTATCTGGCAAGCATATCTGCTGGCAATTAATATAATAAAATCTTATTATGGGCACCAATTTCTAGGTTGAATAATGAGAAGACCCTTCACTATCTTGTTTAACTCCTATATCACATATAACTTTTTAGCTTTATAAGTTCTTTTAAGAAGATCTCTTTTATTAGGTATTGGATACCTGGTCCATTTTCAGAAACTTTGTAAAGGGGCTTATAATTAATGACTAGCCTTGGGGCCCCTCTTTCTTTTTCAGCTATTATTGCCATAGAATGCTGAACAACTCTATGTGGTGACTTGGAAAGTCTAACCAATCACTTTATCCAGTAAATCATTGATTTCTTTTTACAATATTTCATTAACTCTTGATTCATCTGAATAGGTCTTGCCCTAGTAAGGGATATTCTTTCAGGTGAATCCCTCAACATATGGTAACTCAATAATATGGCGTTTCCTATCCCAAAGAGCGTAGGAAATTAGAACAGACTACCGTTCTATGGTGCCCAGGCTTTTATTTTGGCTTCTACCTTCGGGTTTTTTAAAAGCGGATTCAATACGTTTAAATTTTATTTCGTCCTTTAAAAATAGTTTATTTTGTTGGGAAAGCAAGATTTATCTAAAGGAATGCAGTTTTTTTCTTTTATAAATTCACACTTTCTTCTTTTGACATATTATTTAGGTCGGGAAAAATGATGTCATTCCCCCGAGTAGTGGTGTGGATGCCGTCTAAGTGGCGCTGTAGGTTTTTATTTAGGTTATAAGGGGATGCTAATATTGCTTCTTCGTTTATATCTTTGGTATTACAAAATCATTAATAATGATTCCATTATTTGCATATGTGTGCTTTATGGAGCTTATAATTTATTTTGAGTCTTTCTGCGTCGCGGAGAATTAACCGCGTTGTACTTTCAAAGGTACTTGGTAGGGATTATTCCTTTAATAATGCAGTTTTGGTCTGCACCTGTGTCCAATAATGCGAATTTTGCTTAGATAGTTATAATTTTTATTTATAACCAGTAATGATGGTATATTATGACTCCCCGGGCTTTAATTTTCAATAGTTTTTACCCCTGATTTACCTTCAAGAGAGCTCCCTAGAGATTCATCTTCTTCTTCACCTTTTTCTAATTTTGATGTTTCTCCTGGTTCGGATCGATACAATTTAGATTCTTGCATTGGTTCTAGTTCATTTAATAGTTTATTAGCAAGGGCATCTATTTCTAGCTTGTTAAGTCTTTACTTAACTTCTTTGACTTCATTTTTAATATGTAATAATTCGGTTTGAAGATCTTGTACTGTTGTACTAGACCTTTTTCTTTAAATTTATTTAGTACATTTTCTATTGAAAATGCTTGTTTCTTTGTCATGTTGTTGGTTAAGAATTATATTTTTAATTCTATTTGAATATTCTTCTTTTAAGATCTTTATCTTCAATATGATCAATCATATCAAGAAGATTTCCTTGTTATTATTAGTAATGACATTTACTGAGTAGCTATCACGGGTGCGAGATTGCTCCCGTACGTCTGATGATCGGTTGAGTCATATTGTCAGAACTATATGCTACATTAAGCTGGTCTTCATCACTGAAACTTTCTTCAGGGGAAGAATTATTGTCATATTCATCAAGAATAGAATATAATCTCTCTTTTATTTCTGGCTCAGGATTCTAACATATTGATTTTATCCTTCTTTTATTAGGGACCTTACAATCCTTGGCTCTGGCCAAATTTTCCACAATTCCAACACTTATCATTATTTCCTTGAAAGCACCTTTGTTGGCTTCTCGTTTGTGCCTTTATATCTTTTCCTATAATAGAGTAAGTTGTTCAGATTTATTTTTATAGTGCTTGTGTCTTCTTTTAATTTTCATTGGATGCCTCTTTTGAAGGGCGAACAACTTGATGTATCAAAATCTTGACAAAAACTTCCTATTTCTTTTGGATATTTTATTATCCTTTTAAGTTGATTTTTAAGCTACATATCTATACATAATTCAAGTCTGTGACATTTATAAAACTTATAAGGTTAAGCATAGGTTAAGTGGCTATAAGGAATTTTCCCATCAAATCTATCTTTTAATTTATTCTAACCTTTTCAGCGAATATGTTGGTAAACCACTTACATGAATTTTCTTTCCAATAATGTGACCACAATCTTCTCGTACTGTTGTGTTGTTGAGAATACATCTTATACCATCTAAAATCATCTAACTTTGGCAAGATAGGTTAGATAGTATTTCTAAACTCCTATCTTGAAAAGTTGAGGTTATCCTATAAAATGTTTGCTATACGCAAATTAAGGTAGCGGTCGCATCTTCTATATAGATTTTCAGTTTGCCTGTAGGTCGATCTTAATAACTTGAGTGATGGATGTAGCATTTGTTACATATTTCTATTATCTTGATTAGAGATAATTATCCACAATATTTTAATCCCTGTAAATTCAGATATAATTAGAGTGGCCGCTTGTTTATCCGTGCAGTTTTTCATTTTATAGGCCATAATGGCCATTCCCATTTCATGTAACTTGTTGTATATCGATGTTACGAGTCCATCAATATTCCCATTCAGCAATTTCATTTCCAGGTGTGAAGTATGAGATAAAATTCATTTTCTTCATACTGCATATCCGGGAATAGGGGTTTATTTTAATAATTCTTTTTGATGGAATATTTAGAGCTTAACTTATTGTATCAGTTATGAACTTTTTGGAGATTGTGCTTATGACCTTATCATCCTTTAATTTTAATTCATTCTTTAATTTTAATTCGGCCTTTTTAACTTTTCAATCTTTTCTATAAGATCATCTGTGAATTCAAACTTTTCTTGAAATTTGGGAAATTTATCTTTGGAAAATTCTGGTAATTTAAATATTGGATGAGTTTCTAATTTTTTATTATTGTAGGAAGGGCTAGGTTTATCCTTGAAAATTGATGTATTATCAGTCTTAAGGATTTCGTTAGAGACTACGTATAGTAATTGATTAGTGTAATTGTTTTGTTGAATTAATCTATTTATATCTTTATTCTTAGGATCACCTTGGGTGTCTACTTATCAATTTTAAAAGGTATGGCGCTGACAATTCTACCATCTATAGGTAAACTAATTTCCTCTAGTGAAATTATAGATTCAACCACCTTAGTTTTTGGTATGCCGTTTATTAACAATCATGCTCAATGACTTCTTTTTTATCATCAATTTTCCTGTGTACTCAAACCATTTAAAGAACTCAATATTGCGCTCTCATCCTTTTCATATCGGTAGCACCATTTTTTCCCTAAAGATAATCTTTTAATGAATATTTTTCTGCATACCATTGCCTTTTTATGTTATTTTGATCTAACCGAGGTTTATCTAAATATTCAAAGTCTGGTTCGAACTCTTCAACATCGAATCTAATCATGCATAAAGAGTCTTTTACTTGACATCTCCTTTAGCCCGAGTGGGACTTGTTCTTTTGGTAATTCTAGGTTCATATTCAACCTTAGGAATTGTTTCAGAGAAATCCACTCCTTTTAGTTTTTTCTCTACGTCCTCAAGTGTTACCTCCTTTTCTTCTGGCGTTTTAGAAAATGAAGGTCTCGAAAAGGACATTCTTTTACTTGAAGAAGCGTGACTAAAGGATTGGGATCTTAGAAGGCCCAAATCTATAGATCCATCCGGAAATTGTATTACTTGCTCAATGGTTGAACTTTCTTCCTCAATTTCGCTCAAAGATTATGGAGTCAAAATGTCAATTATCCTTTACTAATACATCATCCCATTTTATCATTTTTGGGATGAAAATATTGTTGTGATTGTGGTTGGCTTCCATGGCTTACATGGTAACCCCTTTGTTACTTACTATTTTTTGCTTTTGGAGCTAGGGTAGTTTCATTAGCCTGTAATATACTCTGTATATTATGGCTATTTCTCTTGTATTTTCTTTGCTATTCATGTTTTTGTTTTAACATTTAATGTTAAGGTATCCATAACATTTTGATCATTAGCTATCTATAGAAAAATTGGGATAACAGTTAAAATATACCGGGCCATTAGCTAGGTTACTTTGTAATACTGCTAGTAATGAATCATCAAAGTTTAGTAGCCTATTGTCTCTTAATAGAAGACATATAGGCACGTCTAAACCTAATCGATACAACGGTTTTACCGCGACACAGACAAGTCTATGTGAAGAAACTTATAGTTTTTCCTATATCTGTTAATGTCTTCAGCTGTTAATAGTTTAATAGTCTCAATAGACTTATTAATAGCAACCACGAGAAGATTCGGAAGTTTTTAATAAGTCTATTGAGACTATTAAACTATTAACGGCCCCAGCAGTGGCTCGCGAGTATAGAAAAAGCTATAGGTTCTTTCACATAAACTGTCCAGATGCTGGTCGCTGGTCAACATGTTAGGCAGGTACTATATGTCTTCTGACAAGAATAGGCTGCAAAACATTGATTACTACTTTTTGGCTCAATACAGTAATCTAATATGTATTATATTTTGCTTTGTTATCTAATTTTTCTATGGAGTGTAATCAAAATGTTATGGACTCAACAACATTGTGTTAAAACAAACATGAAATAGCAAAAATACAGAAAACAGCCATAATATGCAGAGCCACAGGCTGGCCCTTAGCTCAAAGCAAAATGTGAGATTACCTGAGCCAGCCTATCCCCAATATTATTTTCGTCCAAAAATGATAAAATGGGATGATATTTAAAGAGATGACGTGGCTTTCCATAACAGAGCAGAAAGTGAGGAAAAATTCAACCGATGGCTGCTAATTTCAGATGGATCTATAGACTAAAATTTCGTCCCAATCCTTTGGTCACGCTTCTTCAAGCCAAAGAATGTGTCCTTTTCGAGGCCTTCATTTCATGACGCCAGAAGAAAAGTAGAAGAAATCTAAGGAGTGAATTTCTGAGGCAATTCTGGGTTGAATATGAACCTGGGAGAGCCACAAAAATGCACGGCAGATGGGACTCTTTATGCATGTTGCGTCTGTTCGAACCAGACTTTGTGGCTATGACTCTGGTTAGACCTCACCTTCTTTATACTTGAAAAATATTCATTAAAGAAGATTATCACTTTAGAAAAAATGGTCTTATCGACTGAGATACTCAAGTTCTTAAATGGTTTGATACACAGAGAATGGATGATAAAAAAATCGTGAGCATGATGACCAACAAACAGCATACCAAAACTAAGGTGATTGAGTAATTCCCCACTAGAAATTAGTTACTATAGATGGCTGGAATTTATCGCGACCACCTTTAAAATTGACATAGTGGGCACCCAAGGTGACTCTAAGAATAAGATATAAATAGATGAATTCAACAAAATATTACACTAATCAGTACTACTGTGATCCTTAAAACTGATATCAGAATAAACAACCCTCTACAATAATAAAATAGAAACTCATCCAATATTTAAATTGCAGCTCAAGATAAATTCCCAAATTTCAGAAGATGAAATCACAGATATTCTTATAGAAAAGATTGTGAAAGTTAAAGGCCAGGTAAAGCCAAGAATAATTAAGGCAAGGAGACAAGGTGCTGGCATCAAAAAAGTGCGATAACGTGTATAAGTTAAGCTAAATATTCTCAAAAAAATTGTCATTCCCAGCACAATATGAAAAATGAGCCACCTCTCATACCTCACACTCTGGAAATGAAGTGGCAGTAAGGCTATTGATGGACTCATGGCCTCAGTACCCAACAAGTTATGAAAATAAGGAATAACAATACGGCTATAAAATGAAAACTTCCTGCCACTCAATTATATCTGAATTTGAGACATTAAAATATTGGTGAGATAATTATCTCACTGGCTGGCAGAAATAGTCTTGACTCAAGCTCTTGCTCTCATGAGGCCAACAAACTTGTCTACGAGAATGCTTTGAATATGCGTAGGCACGACCTCTTTATGAGCATTTATAGAGAGCCTCAGCTTTCAGGCTGGAGTTTGAAAACACTATCTAACCTATCTTGCCAAAGAATTAGATGATTTTAGATGGTATAAGATGTATTTCTCAACAAGGTATGATGAAGGCTGTAGTCATGATCAGTTTACCAACATTGTGACTGAAAGGGCAGAATAAGAATAAAAGATAGGTAGGAAAAATTCCTTATAGCTGAGTAACATGGCGTACTGCAAGACATAAATGGACTTGGGTATGTATAGATATGGCTTTCAAATCCTAAAGTGTAAAATATCCAAAAAAAAATAAAGGCTGTCAGGAGCTGAACCATCAAGTTGTCTGCCCTCAGCAAAAGTAAAAGAAGACACAAGCACTATAAGAGTAAATCTGAAAACCCATCATCTGAATGAGCAAAATGGCCAGCAAGCGGCTCAAGGGCGTGTGAAAGGAGCTTGGCCATAGAGAGTTTAGGGTGGAGTCTAATAAGAAGGATAAAATCAATATATTCAGCAAACCCAGCAAAGATAGTGCTATTCTATTCTTGACGAATATGATAATAATTCTTTCCTGAATGAACGACTATATGGCGCAGACCACGACAATGGTGACTCAGCGTCATTGTGTGCGGGCTGTGCCCACGTGATAGCACTCAGTATGTCATTACCAACAACCAACAAGAAATGTTCAACGTATGATTGATAAAAGATGGCAAGAAATCTTTAATAAATTAAAAAATATAGTGTAACCAACTATTTATGATGATTGAGCCTTCAATATGAAAAATGTACTAAACATAAATTTAAGAAAAGGTCTGGCTCTGGCACAGTACAGATCTTCAAGCCAGTAATACATATTAAAATGATCCAAGAAGATAACAAGAAAACCAACAAGCCCAAAAGAGATGCCCTTGCTAACGTGACCAAATGAACTGAACAATACAAAATGATATATAGATCAACCGAAGCTGTAAGTCGAAAAGTGAAAGAAAAAATGATCTCTGAATCTCTGAAATCGAAGTCGCTTCAATGAATTGCCGAGCTAATATATCACGTGGTTATAAACAAAAATTATACTATTCTGTGATATGTGCAGCAAGCCATTAAAGGAATAATCTACTAAGTACCTTGAAAAGTACAACGCGGTTATTCTCGCGACATGTGAAGACTCAAAATGAAGTATAGCTCATAAGCTACATATCTGTGTGGAATACGCTTTGTCTTCTTTTGTAGTAACTAAAAGATATAGCAATGTATCAAACACAGCAAATAAAACCCTATGCTCAGCCACTGCTATACAGAGCAGTCATAATCAAACGGTCACTTGCTCTCAAAGACAGATAAAATTAAACGGATGAATGCTAAAATCGGCAGAAATCAGCTAAAATCTCGGCAGAAAATAATTAAATTTCTAATACCCAAAAACGCCATATGAGGTCTCCATATGTTGAAAAATTCAATGAAAGAATATCCCTACTAGGCTAAGACATATTCAAATCATTAATGGAATATTGTAAAAAAGAAAATCAGTGATTTGCTGATAAAAAAAAATTATTAGGTAATCTCAGCGAGGTTGTTGACGTTACCATGGCAGCTGTGCGCGGAAAAAAGAGGGCCCCAAGGCTGGTCATTGACCAAACGCCTGCCACAAAGTTAAATAGATCGGAAGCCAGCTCAATACCCATAAAGGATCTTCTTAAGAAACTATAAATGCCGGTCTCAGCAAGTTCGATATGAAATCCGGATTTTAGCGTCGGAAATGCGAAAAGTGTATAAAACGGTTTTAATGCCTTTAGTTGTATGAATGAATGTAATGTATTCCAGGATTAAAAAATGCCGTCTGAATTTGGGAATACCTATTGAACAACATATTTAATCCCACATAGTGTTATATTCTATAGTCTGCATAGATGATGTTTAATATATAAAGAATGTTGATCAACACTAACACCAAGCACATTTTTAAAAGTTCCCATTCAAACAACGAATTAGTAGTAGCGCCAAAATTCAAGTTCTTCCCAAGCCCTAGTAAGTTCTTGGAGTCTTGACTTATATCGGGGAACCTATAAACCCATTTGTAGAGCCGTAGAGTTCTCATCCAAATTTTCAGATAGATTAATTGATAAAACTCAGCTTCAGAAATTCTTAGAAGTCTAAATTATGTTGCGAGATTTTTATTCCAAATACAAGCAGGTTGCCAAGCCTCTTTGTCAGCGTCATAAGAAAGGATCCGGTCCATAGAGTGGAAGACAACCAGAAAGTCCAGAAAATAAAATCATGCATTCAACTCCATGCTAGATTACCATCAAGGCATTCACGGTAATGTAAAAACAGCTGCCTCAGACATGAGATATGGAGGAATCTGTTAAACAAAATCTCTAGAAAACTGAACATGTAAAGATTCACTTCAGGGAATCTGGAATAATACTCAAATTACAGCACTATTAAAAAGGAGATTCTGGCTATAGTACTATGTATCACAAAATTTCAAGGCGATCTAACTAAATAAATTTTTACTACGAGTATTTATAAGCATTACAAAGATGTTTCTGAAAGATGTAAAAATCTTGCTTCCTGGCAAATATTTTACTTGGATATGGCAGACTTTGTTATCCAACTTTGATTTTCAAAATCAGTTTATACAAGGAGAAAATAATTCTCTCCCAGATTTTTTTGACTAGGAATTTCTACAGGGAACTAAATGAGACCGGAACACCAGGTATAAGGCCCTTGAGGCCTCCATTTGACCTTTCAAACGGAAAGGAAATAATGAAATTTTGTAGTAATGATGGTCTGTTTTAATTACTACGACACTTTGCTGAAATTTAAACATAAGCACACTTCCAAATCAATTATTTAGGGACCTAAAAGGCATGATATCTATAAAGTTCTCTAGCGGCTGAGATAAAATCATATTAAAACAAGTAAATTGGGCGTGGTTTGGTTAAGAAAATAACTCGGATCAGTTTTCTTGAATACAGTGAATCAAAAATGAGTCCTATCAGCCTACTATTAAAAGCATTTATCAGATATTAATTTAAAGCAAATAAATCTGCGAATAAAACATATCTCTAGGTTGTTACTATTTGCACATTCGTGATCATAAAAATCTTATAAAGTTTGGGGGCGATATATAGTGGCGTTTATTATTGTTGTTCCCTCTATGACACAGATTTTTTACAGTATTGCGTTATTCCTACAGGCATGGCTGTAATCTATGTAAATCAAATTTACTATGAGCATAATTTCTTATTAAGTGATCCTATATGCATGTTTTCTAGCGATATCGACTCACGAAAGCTTGATAAAGAAAAATAAAAAACCCCTCCTATTTTTTCCCTCATTCATAGCGTTTTGTTTAAAAAGTTACAAGTGCTAAAAATAAAATATAAAAAATGAAACATAGCGTTTCAAATAGTAAACTAGCAAGTCACACTGTTTCTCCAGCTCTAGGCGACTCTTGGTACTTGCTGGACAAGCTGTTAAATAAAAACAACATACACACATACATTTCTAGGAACTAAAAGCAAAGCACATTTTAATCTTGCAACACATAGGAAAAACCAATAAATTTAAAAGAGGATCAAAATTACTCAAGCGAAAAATAGCGTAGAAAGTATACTAACCGATTCTGAGAAAAGATTGAAGAGAAGTGTTGAAGAGAAGTGCAAAATGCCTGCTACATCTTGGAACATTACTAAAAAAAAAATGTTTCTTTATCTTTTCACTTCCCAAGAATTCTGACCTTTTTTGAAGATCAAAAATGTTCGAATGCCCCTTTAAAGAAAGGAGAGGGGTCATTTATATAGTTAGACTATTAAAGAGGGTGGAGAAATTCGGCAATCAAATTAAAAGAATGTTTCCTTAAATGAATAATCAAAACCCACAAAATTTGGACTAATTATATTTTCCTAAATGAATATTATTGATTATCCGAATAATTGTATGGAGTAAAGAAAGGATTATGACCAAATTAAAGCAAACCATTAATCAATTATCAAAGTTTACCAAAAATGGATTAAACTAAGGTTACCTATTATTAATAACTATACAAACACAGAATCAAAGGTTACCATAATTAACGGTGCAGGACTTTTGCAATATATAAATTTAACGTATTTTACCATAATTACAAATACGGAAAGAAAGGAAAAGAATCCAATTAAGAAGTACCAATATATGTAAGAAAACCTTAGCAAAGTACTGCTACGCTTATTAATATCTAAATCTAAAAGATAAATACTAGATTACCGTAATCTATTATTTTAAAGGAATATTCACACAATTAAACATAAACGACACATTTTATCATGCTCAATAATTAACTACAACCTTAAAGGATGGGGAAGGAACTAGCGGAATGATCAAGGAAAAGTTTTCAACACAACAATCGCGTTAAAGATAATGATTAGTTAATTTCACCATATGCAACAAACACTAAATTTGTTAATGACTTAAAATAAGACAAAGTTAAATGTCACAGAAGTAACTCAAATGTATAAATGAATGAATAAGTATATATAAAGCACAACTGTACGAAACTAGTAATAAATCACTACTGAATCAAAACTACGATAACATAGTGAAGGAAACAAATCAATAATTATTTAAATCGAGATTTTACTAAGATTATATCTAGTTACAAGAGTGTCAAATTTTATAAGAGCTTTTTAAAGGAGATAGATTAATTCAATCATAGATTAATATTGAAAGCTGCCCAGAATTGCTAGATGAGTACCTTTGCTTCAAATTATCACATAATCTTCTTTTCAACTTTACAGAATCACAATATATAAGGGTGAAGAAGGATATGGTATACTTAATATATATATATAAATGCATGAAAACAGCATATACATTATACACACATATATATATTATATAATGTAACTTTTTAATAATTTATAAAAATATAAAAACAGAAAAAAGAATATTAAGTTATAAAATTTCAAATATTAAAATTATATATAAATAATAATAAAAAATGAAAACGAAAACAACATATCATATATATCTAATATATATTATTATATATTTATATTATTTATATCATTATATATATATATATTATTTATAGATATATATATAATAATAACAAATAAGAAAAATAAAAATAATAAAATACATAAATAAATAATTTACGGACAGATGCGATGCATCCAGATCCCATCGTCATTAGGTAACCGAGAGGGACGGGAAGAGATGGTGAACGGGAGATCCGGTAAAAATGAGAAAACGGAAGCGGCGCTTCGCCGGTTTTTCGGCGGTGAAGATGGGGATTTTGGTGGTCAGCGGTGTTGTAGGAGGTTTTACGGTGGTGGACAATGGTGAGGAAAG
Organism: Datura stramonium; assembly: GCA_018107945.1. Classification (NCBI taxonomy): domain Eukaryota; kingdom Viridiplantae; phylum Streptophyta; class Magnoliopsida; order Solanales; family Solanaceae; genus Datura; species Datura stramonium. The sequence continues at coordinate 98,158 of JACEIK010002320.1, forward strand.
AGGGAGATGAGGCGAGGTGCCGTGGTGTAGTTCGCCGGTGTTTGAGTGGGTGGCTGGTTTGGTAGGTTGTGCAGTGGTAGAAATGGTGGGTTTCGGGTCTGGCAGCTGTTAGTGTTGCTGTATTTGACTGAAAATAGTCGGAGATGGTGGGGTTCGAGCGCTGCTGCGCATCTTTCAGCAGCGGCGGTAGCGTTCGGGTGAGGTTGGTGTGGTGATGGAGTTTCGCCGGTGGCTTTTGATCGGCAGTGGTGGTTTCACACCAGGGAGAGGAAGGTTGTCGGCGTTAATGGAGGTTATGGTGGGTGGAGTGTGAGCGGCGACGGTGCGGATGAACAGGAGATGGCCGAGGTGGAGAAGGAAAGGGAGAGGGATGCGAGCGAGGTTTGAGGGAGAGGAGGAAAATGAAGAGTAGTTAGGGTTTTTGTGGGGTAAGTAATTAAATATAGAAATCGGGTAGGAATCAATCTTGACCGTTAGATTAGATTAAATGAACGGCATAGATTAAATTCACGGATGAATGGGTCGGGTTGCGGGTTGGTGGACGATCGGATGGGTTATTGGGTTAGGGTTTAATTTAGGCTGAAATTGAATTTAAATAGTAGCAAATAGATCAAAGTGGGTAAAATTGACATAAATTGAATGAAAGTGGCCAGATTTGAAATAATTGAATAAAAAGTGGCTAAGATTTAAATAAGATGGAGGAAAGTGAGTTTTAGAGGATTTGCTATTAAGTAATAAATATACTACATTTATAAATAATTTGATAAATAGATAATAAAATAGTTTAAATTATAGGAAAATCATATAAATATTATTATTAATAAATAAATTCTAAACCCAAAATACTTATGTAAATATCATATAATTAAATTATTACATTTATAAATAATTTAATGACTAGAAAATAAAATTAAGTTATTAAATATTTTTAAAATTTAAAAGTTAATATCATAATTTTTGAATTGGTAGGATATGTTCTTGTTTTTTTATTTTATAAATTTGTAAAATTTAGTAAAATTAGGTAAATAGTTTATTAAGTAAAGAATATATTTCAAAATAAAAGGCGCATATTAATACGGAATATATTATATACGACATAATTGTTAATATCAAAAATTAAAATTAATATAGGTCATATATATGTAACTTGAAATAATTTTTCACAATATTATGATAATAAGTATTTTATAAATACAAAAGTAAGTCGAATATTTATGTAAAATAAATAAATAAATATATACATATATGAGCGGCATAGTAAGGCGCGGTGAGTCAAAAATGGTGTCAACATCAGCGATATGGGGAACACTTCATCCCATCTTCGTCCTACTGCGGACGGCAGGCCGCTCCGCCCAGGTGACGTATACCCACCGCTTCGGTGGGCGACACATTTTACCAACCCGGGGCGGCGAGGACGCTCAAAGGGGCCCTCACGACACAATCAAGTCTCAACAATCAATAATCACATATATAGCAAGCATGTTTAAACTGAAAAATACTATCTGGATTCTGATTTCTTATTCTGAACTCTTTCTGTGTTATTCTAATTCTCGCATACTGCTTATACTGAATTACGGATCTTTATCGTAATCTGCATTCCTCTGTGCGCCAAGATACTATCATTGTATGGCTAAAGCGTTTGTAGCCAAGACATCATCTGACTGTATGGCTATACTGTAAGATACTATGTCTATCTGATTTACTTTTACTAACTTTATTCTGGATATATGTCATATTATTATAAACATGTTATGCTAAACGTATCTTTGAGTTTATGCGAGTCCGGAAGTGATACCTCGCCATTTGGCGCTACTTTACTAACTTTCGGGCTGAATATGATATAACATGCAAGACAGGTTTACTGAACTCGCACAAAACTCAATATTCGACTCCAGAATTCTATTGCAGGTTTACTGTATTATAGTAGGCTAACGTTACTAACTTGCCGAAGAAGCGCTTTACATACCTTTATTCCGGATTATTCGACTAACGAGACGAAGCTCAGTCGATACTCAGCTATTTCTCCCAACTGCATTCACATATATGTTAATTAGAACTAAATACACCAATATTCTGGAAGAAAACATCACTTTCGATATATATATGGCCTTTGGCTTATCGAAAGACGGTCGAAACTTGCTATTTCTCGAAAGTCCAAAAGGAGAAATGTTCACTTAAAGTCTAGGAGTACATTAACACTAATTTGGAAAAATTCCACTTACCCCAGCAGTAGCGCGCCGTTGCCGGCGAATTTTTGCCGAAACCAAATCCGTAGGAATGCTCCCTGCTGCTAAATACCTTGGTATCTGAGGTTAATTTGAATTTGGACCGCGTTTGACGGCGTAATCGAAAGGAAATTATCAATACTTTAAATCTTCCCTCTGTTCTCTTCCATGTTCTAGAAGTAACTGTTCAATAAAACTCAAACCTGAAGTCGAGCTTTATACGAGCCTGGACAGGGCCAACGTGTCACAGGGCCAGCATGGAGGCCCTCCCTCATTTTATGTATGTTGCCATCGCGGAGGGCTCTTCCCCTGGCTCCTTGCGATGGTTGTGGATCTCTTATCCGATCTTTTGGGCCTTTTTCTAGCATGTGTGGCACTCAAATACTCTTAGCCAACATGCGAGTAAGCCATCTATGTTAGAAAATTTTACGAGTGCGGTATAAATAGATTTTTCTTTAGTTTTTAGGCGGTTGGATAGGCTCGATAGAGAATGCTTACTTTTTAGCCATGATTAGTAGTTCTTATATCTATATTATAATTTTGAAGATTTCAATTTCATCAATTCAAGTATTCTTCTCCAATTTGCAATCTCATTGGTAAGGATGTTTAATTACTTACTTTCTCTTCTTCTTGCTATAGGTAACTAAACCCAAATCTAGGGTTGTGAACCTAATGATCCCAATTAATTAAAATTGATTGTATACTTAAGAACATTTAATTTATTTTTGCTTTATAGAGTGTGATTGATGATGAGATTCACTCAATCCTGACCAATTACCTTTATAATGCTTGAAGAACTAAATTTAGTTTAGGTTAGCATCAATCAATAATAAATCAAGGCTCTAATCCTTGTTTAATAGGTTCTCCTAAATATAGGTTGAATTCTAAGTGAAAACAAGCAATCGTGTAGAAGGGAGTTCTTTTCAAATTGATAAAATTGAAATAGATTGACACTATTGGTGCTATTGAAAGATACCCATTGGTTGCTAAGTAATTGCTTGCATATTCATCTAGCCCACTCTTAATTTGCCTATGTTGGGTGATGTAGGGATTGATCCAAATTGAGGTCACATCCCTAGTATTTCCCCATCAATTGAATTAACCTTAAAATTTACATTCATTAGTTATAGATAAATTTTGCCTAACCTTAATTCAGGTAGTCTCTCTAAACTTGCAGATCTAAATTAACAAGCACTAGATAGTTAGGGTCTAACGTAGTCCTTGTGAATTCGATCAGGCTTTCCAGTGGGCACTATATTTACTTTGACTGTTTATACTTCCAAAAGTTGGAGTGGATTTGAGTGGGTTATCAAATATTATGGCGTTGTTGCCGGAGACTTCGGCATAGGCCCTATCTAACACTATCAGTTTACTTTGTTTGATATGATCTATTCTTTTACTTTTTCTTTGGTTTTTGTTGTTTGACATAGGTTCATGGCTATTTCACCGGGAGAGTTGGTGAATGTGTTTGTGGAAGTCAGCGACGAGGTTATTTATGCAAGTGCTATTATTCCACCTAAAGTGAATGCTGTGTATTTCAAAATATATGGTAGCATATACACGATGTTCAAAAGCGATGGCAGTTCACAACTCCACCGACAATGACCTTCACCAATATTTGAAGAATTTCTTAAAGGTGCAACCTCCACAAGCGAATAACATCTCTGGTGGTACCTTTCGACTTAGGGTATTCAAATACTCATTGGCTGAGGAAGCTAGAGAACAATTGCACAGGTTGCCTCCGAATTCGACCCATACATGGCAAGAGAGCTTGTGAATGTTTTCCTCAAAAAATGGTTCCCGCCTAGTAAGAAATCGAGCAGGACAAGATCTTCTATTTCTGACAGCTCCTGGGAGCAACTGTTTGAAGCTTGGGAGTAGTTCAAGCGTATATGCCAAGGGAACCCAAACCACCATTCCCTGAGCATGCTCTTGAGAAGCTTTTACAAGTTTTTTATGACCCAAGTAGGGACCCCAGATCGAGACACGGGACCTAAAATTACGGATGGCTCAAAGCTAACCGTGGTACATACATAGCATGAATTAATAACATAATCAAGTAGAAAACAACATCAAAATGGATAAGAGGAAGATTGAATATCATAAAATGTAAATCAAGCGAATACATCCTGTATTTGAATCTCAAGGCGATTATACTAGTCTATGTACGAAAAGCTTCTACTATCTAACAAGATATTGGACAAACCCTCAACTAATTCCAAGTTTGAAACTAAACTGATATAACTGGTCTAAACTAATAGATGCCCGCGGATGATGAGGACTCACCATGAGTGGCGGGTGGGATAGGGCGGGCTATCGATGAGACTAAGGCTGGATCGCCTAAACCAATATCATGAGATATATAACATCGAGAGTATGCAGTCGGTACCTGAAATGTACTTAGTATGTAAGGTAAGTAAAATATGCTTAGTAAAATATTTAGATGAAATCATGTATGTAAATCAAAAGATCATGGTAAGGGCGCATGTGCTAAAGTTGTATCACGAGATATACATAACATAAGCTGGTTATCATAGCTGAACATAGTATTTAAGATTTAGAAATAAAAATCATATGACTTGTCATAGCTGATATAATAAAAGTTCATAAAAAGTCATAGGTCCAACATGCTAATAAGCATAACATCATAAGTCATGAACATGGTAATTAAAAATCAAAATGAATAATAGGAGACTCGTCATAATCGATACCATCATGATAGAGCTTACATGATGTCCCAACTATCACACTCAAGTGAGTAGAATCGTCTAAACCTTGCTAGGAAAAGGACGCTAAACCATAATATCGATATCAAGCTAAGCCCCTTGGGGCGGGGGAAAACTCTCTTGAGAATATATATATATATATATACGTTGGCGCATAGTTTATAAGATCAGGAAGCCTCAGAATCCCAAGCATACTCGGTGCTAGACACTATTCCCAAAACATGTGTAGTGCTCATATAGTAAAACATAGCTTGAATGCGAGAATATTAGGAGTCTTGACTCCATATATCATAAGTTGATCTTATTAGCCTTGGCTAAATCATAAATAACATACTTATCTTGCATGGGCTTTCCCAAATCATAAAATTATGTATACTTGAAATAGACTTCATAAGTCAAAATCATGGAATCATAAGTTGAGAGTTCATAAACATTCATGCATACTAGATAACTCATCATACTTGATATCATGGATCATAAGCTTGAATTTCATAAGACTTGCATAATAGGCATAATTTCTAATAACTTAAAATAATAAATTTATAATCAAATTGAGTGTAAAATCTTAAATCATACATTTGAACATGAGGGGATTAGACCCATAAACATAGCATATGTAGTTTCACTTAGAATTGAGGTTAAAACCTAGGATCAATAAACTTGATTAAGAACTTGAATTCACGAATTTGAGGAGAAACATATGGGCATGAGTGGAATAAATCCCGCATTCATAGCCTACATACCCTGGGTAAACTGATTTCCAAACTAGTCTTGGCCAAAGAGAATTAGGGGAAGAAATTAAGGAGAATTCTAGTTGTTGGAAGGAAATTTTAATTCAATGCATGCATGGAGAAGACTAATGACTTAGTATAGGCTAAACCCTCTTAAAACACATAATTTTATGGTTTAAAATGATGTCATTAAAGAGTTAGAATCTTGGAAATTACAAAACTACCCCAGAATTCGCATAGAAAACCTGACTGCTAGCTTCCAATCAATCAACAATTTGTGGACCATCTGTTGTTTCCTAAGGAAATTATGGTACTCTTCTAGTTCTCGACCAATGACCAAGCAAGGCCGCGAGTCGTTACTTGAAACAACAACTTGCCATTCCTCTCGTCGTCACCGCCACCCTATCATAGCTTCTGAAGTCTTTCCATTGACCCGAACACATTGTGTTCACTCGCCACCACAGGGTCATTTCACCTTTGATTGTCATTAAATCGGATTTGAGCCTTTTCTAAACTCCACTCAATGACCCGTTGGATCCTCCAACGAATCATTGCTAAGAGCTCGTTATTTCTGGGAGAGTTTGGTATAAGCTTGCAATGAGTCCTAACAATAGGTCGTTCTTTGCCACCAAGCATTTCGTTCACTTGAGTCATTTGGTGACCCAGTGCATTTTTCTTAATTTTCTCTAATTCAACTAGGTTGATCTAGGGACTTTTGGGGGTGTTACAAGTTTAGACCCGTTGATGCGATGCATTTGCAAATAATCTTAGAAGGAGGATGTTTCATGGACTAGACCTTTAATTGGATTGCCATTATCTTATATCGGATTGCAAAGCACAACCATTCATGGCATGGAGGAGATCGCATGGAGGAGATCAAAGTGGAGGGATAAAAGTAAGTACTTCTTTATTATCTTACTTGATGAAGGAGAACCAGGATCGTGACCAAATGATGGCAGCCATGGCCACCAACATGGACCTACTGACCAAAAAGTTGACCAAGGCTGAGGTCAAAAAGGTGAATGTTGTTGAAGAATCCCGATCATGCTCAATATGGTCAAAAAGGTATTCACTTTTAAAATCTGGAGGCATTACTTGTATGGGATCCATTGCGAGGTGTTCACAGAACATCGCAGCTTGCAGTATGTGTTCTCCCAGAAGGATCTCAATCTAGATAGCAGAGATGAACGGAACTGCTTAAGGACTACGTGTCACAATTCTATATCATCTAGGGAATGCAAATATGGTGGCAGATGCCTTGAGCCGAAAAATAATGAGCATGGGCAGTTTGGCGTGTTTGGAAACTACCCGGCACCCGATGGCTAGAGAAGTTCAGACATTGGGCAACAACCTGGTGAGACTCACATTGGTAGAGATAAGAGGTATATTAACCAATGTAGAGGCTAGGTCATCACTATTAGAGGAAGTGAAATCTAGGTAGTTTGAGGATGCTAGGCTGAGTAAGATTTGTGACCAGGTCTTACGAGAGGAAACAAAAGAAGAGACAATAAATGACGAAGGGGTTTTGAGGATAAGGGGACATGTATGTGTTCCCCGGGTTGGTGACCTGATCAAAACTATCTTGGCATAAGCTCACAGCTCGAGGTACTCTATACATTTCGGAGTCGCCGAGATGTATCATGACATGAAGCGACACTATTGGTGGGGTAGAATAAAGAGGACATTATTGAGCATGTTTCCCAATGCCTAAACTATCAGCAGGTGAATATGAGTATCAAAAACATAGAGGAGTACTACAGAGAATGCCCATCCCATAGTGGAAGTGGAAGCAGATAGCTATGGACTTCGTGGTTGGCCTTCTGAAGATGTTGGGGTAGTTTGAATCCATCTAGGTTATTGTTGACAAACTGACTAAGTCTGCCCATTTCTTGCTTATTCAAGTGACTTACAATGCGGAGAGACTGGACAAATTGTATGTGAAAGAGGTGATTTAGTTGCACGGGGTGCTAATATCGATCATCTCAAATAGAGGTACCAGTACACCTCCCACTTTTGGAGGACTTTGTAGGTTGATCTAGGTATTAGGTTGGATTTGAGCATGGCCTTCCATCCGTAGACGGATGGATAGTCAGAGAGAAAAATTCAGGTGTTAGAGGACATTCTTTGGGCTGTGTGATCGATTTTGGTGGCCATTGGGATAAGTTCCTATCTTTGGCAGAATTTGCTTATAATAATAGCTATCGCTCAAGAATTGACATGGAGTCATTCAAAACTCTATATGGGAGGAAATGCGGATCTCTAATCAGCCAGTTTGATGCATTCGAAGTGAGAACCTGGGGTATTGACTTACTTAAAGAGTTATTCAGGTGTTAGAGGACATTCTTCGGGCTGTGTGATCGATTTTGGTGGCCGTTGGGATAAGTTCCTATCTTTGGCAGAATTTGCTTATAATAATAGCTATCGCTCAAGCATTGACATGGAGTCATACAAAACTCTATATGGGAGGAAATGCGGATCTCTAATCAGCCAGTTTGATGCATTCGAAGTGAGAACCTGGGGTATTGACTTACTTAAAGAGTTTTTGGAGAAAGTTAGGGTGATTCAGGAATGACTGGTGGCTGCTCAAAGTAGGCAGAAGCAGTATGTAGACAAAAAGGTGAAGGATATGAAGTTCATGATGGGAGAGCAAGTGTTGCTCAAGGTTTCCCCCATGAAGGGAGTGATGAGATTTGGAAAGTGGGCAAGCTTAAGCCGAGGTACATTGGGACATTCGAGATTCTATGGCATGTGGGAGAGGTAGCTTATGAATTGGATCTACCGCTAGGGTTGTCAAGAGTGCATCCGACATTTCATGTCTCCATGATAAAGAAATACCATGGGAATGGATCTTACATAATCCGTTGGGATTCAATGTTGCTTGATGAAAACCTATCTTACGAGGAGGAGCCTGTGGCTATATTAGATAGGGAGGTCCGCAAGTTAATATCGAAAGAGATCGCAACAATAAAGGTACGGTGAAAGAGTTGTCCAATAGAGGAAGCTATTTGGGAGACCGAAGCCGACATGCGGGACAGATACACCCAGCCGTTTATAGAATTAGGTATGTCTCTTTTCTTGTAATCTTAGGTCATTTAGGGATGAATGATATTTTAATTAGTATTTGATGTAACGACCCATTCATTGTTATGGGGGAAAATAAGTCTGGAACACCCTCTCTTCTCCTAGGTGGCTTGTGAAAAGGTGTTGGGTAAGAGTTAGTTTAACTTGAGATTAAGGAATGGTTTGTGAGTAGGGGAATATGAGCTACTGGCTATTGGGGGATCGCTGCAGCATGGGGAAAACCGCTATAGCAAGATCGTTGTTACGATCGGAAGTCTGCCATAACGGACAAGGTAAGTAACTGTTGGATATGCTCTGGCGATGTCCTGACCGCCATAACGGGTCCGCTATATCAAAAATATTACCATTACGACAAACGATGGGAGGAAGTAAGTGGATTTTAAGTGGAATTTTAGGGGTTTTACCCCATTACTCTAAGACACAAACTTTTAGAAGTTAAGGGCAATTTTTCCAAGGGCAGAGCAATTCTCCTTCCCAAGGTAAGAATTTGGTATTATTCTTTCTACTTTTGATTCCCTAACACTATTGAATCGAGGAAGGGGGACCTCTAATGGTAGAATTTTTAAAGCAAAGAATCCTAGGTTAGTAGAAACTAAGGCTAATTGAAGGAGAAGGGCTAGGTTTTGATATCTAACCTTTGAGCTTGGAATTAGACTGTAAATACTGGGTAGAATTGTATGGGTTTGAATTTCCTAAGACCCTTAATCGAAGAGTCATTATTAAATCACTCTTGTGACCATTGTTCATAGATTTTGAGCTTTCTGAGACATTGAGGAAAGGCAAGGGTCCAACAGAGTAATTGGCATTTGAATCCTCCAATTGAGGTAGGTTACAATTTCAGAAGGAGTTAGACTTTATATAGTGACTTGTATGTGTATGGAATGATAGTGTGCTTAGTTGTTCCTTAGACACTAGTTGTTGCTAATAATTCACATGTTAATTTCAATTAATGAAGTGAACTTGATTTGATGTTGTTACTTATATGATGTGCAATTTGGTGTTTTGAGGTATTATATGTGTTCCTTCATATTGTCATGGAAGTGAGAAATGAGTGGTAAATATATTCTAGTTGATGGAGTTAAAACTAGGCCTCCTAAAAGTCATGTCAATTGATTTAGTGATAACATACCGATTGATAAGAATGAAAGTGGATAACATATTTTTTCCTGAGATGAGTGACTCGTACGCAAGGGGAGTATCCGGGCAAGCAGTTATGATAGAGTAGCTCATGTCTAAGGGGAGAATCCAGATGAGCAGATGAGTGGAACCGGGTATCATGCCGGTATGATATATGAATTTCTAGAGTCCCCTACAGGCCATGACTGGAAGGGCAGAAATAAGACCCTCTGGCATGTGTGTACAGTAATGTTCAGCTTTGAGTGATTATGGTGATATGATAGAGGCGTGCCTGGAACATCACAAATGTTACGATACCCAAATAGAACTCGAAGAATAAAGATCGGTTCGAAAATATGACAACCTAATGAAACTAAAATTCTTGATTGTTGATGAGTTGTTAATTTACTAACTCATTAGGCTTTTAAGTATGAGATTTTGCTTTGTTTTCAACTCATCTAAAAGGTTTTATGCCTTTTTCCTTTGATTTATAGGTATTAGGCTTAAATAAAGAAAATAAAAAAATTGAACAAAGAGTAAGTGCTAAAAATGGAAGACCTACATTTCGCAGGTGTGACACCGGCGAAATGCAAAAGAGGCGCAAAAGTGCACTGGCCTGAAGCTGAAAGAGAACTGTAGAATGTATCTTGGCACATGTGAAATGTAGGTGCAAACGCAAAAGACAAAATGGGAAACCTGACAAGACCTGCGAAGCAACCGTATCTCGTTTTGCGGGTGCCTCACAAGTGGGTTCATGCTTAAAAGAGTAAAGTTGTCCAGATCTGAAACAAGAATAATTTGGAAGCTTCTCAAGGCAAAATGGAAATTCGTGCAACATAAAGAAGAGAAGACTTTCCCTAATTTGTACACCTTAATCTTAGAAGAAAAGTACTTTTGGAATATCAATTTTTGTACAGAGAGAAATATAGAGAGAAGTGAGAGTTAGTCTTCTTCTTCATCACTTTGTAGGGTAAGAATTCACCATTGAAATATACTGTCAACTTATATTTACTACTCAATGATGAATGTTAATTAATCTCTTGTTGATTTAATTCTCTTGTTTACATTCATGAGTAGCTAATTTGATTACTAGGGGTGTGTGCTTGATGTGGGTTTAGATTTGATTGGGTGTTATTGATTTAATCTTAAAATCACCAATTATGCATAAATATAATGTTTTCTCTAATTTTTAATTAAAATACTTATGGTTGGAAACATAGTGTTCACTTATTTTACTTTTGCTTGAAAAAGGAAAGTAGGATATGGGTGAGAAAGCATTAGCAGGGATTTGAGTTTTGTAAGTGTGGGGTTGGGCTAGAAATAGCCAAAACCCATTTTCATAACTCAATTCAAGGATTAAGTCTAGAAATAGTTTAATTCTTCTCCAAGCCAATATGGGTATTTGTTATGTGAGCTTGGGGTTTGAAAGAACCCAAGTAGGATATACCCAAGTGGTTGAAAGATATCGGGTATAACCTTGTCCATGGCTATTCATTCTAGTAGTTGATTCTTTAGAATTATTGATTAACCTAAATCCTATCGATGCCCTATCAATAGCACATCCCTAGTATTTGCTCATTGTTGCTTCAATTTGCATTACCCCTTTTTGATATTGCTTTTAGAATCATATAATAATCCTATTTTCCTCCAAACATTTACTTTATGAATTGTGATGCAATGATGCTAATTAGTTTAGATTGATATATAACTTTAGTAGTAATCTCTCCCTATTCTCTGTGGATTTGACCCCGACTCATAAAGTTGGGTAAATTTACGAACTATCGTGTACACTCTCTCCTAGTGAGGAGTGGATTTGGACGTTATCAAAATTGTTTAGTTTTTATGTGTTAGTGTTGATGTACTTATTATAACTTGCCATTACTTGCAAAGTCACGCAAGAGTCCGTGATGAGATGATGGATTGGTTGTGAGGAGCCCGTGTATACTCCATGTGGTAAGTGATACATTAATTATTGAATTTACGATTATGTATAACTTGTATTGATTTAATGAATTGAATGTTGAGAATGGTTAAGGGAGAACTGAAGATGGTCAGTTGAGTTGAGTTACTACCAAGACAGTAACGCTGTGGCGGTACCCTTACTGCCATGGCGAGACCGTGGAAGCGGCCAAGTACTGCTACAGTGAGGCCCAATCCAGTGAGCGGACCAACCAAACATCTCACCCTGATTGATTCTAGACTGAGTACTATTTAATGAATTGTATTTTGGTAATTGGATGTTGTTATTTCACCGTATATATATAATTATTTAAGGTTGGCTGATGATGCCTACTAATATATTTTTTCGTATTGATGCTACTCCTGCACTTCTTTTTTGAGTGCAAACCTCGATCCAGGGAGTTCATCTCGACCATATCTGTAGAGTAGTAGCAAGAGATTATAAGGTGAGTGGATTAGGACGTGCAGCTATAACTCCACCACAAAAGTTCTTTTTTGTTTAGACATTGATTTATTGATTTTCTTAATTTATTTCCTTTTTAGACTCTGTTTTGTAGATATTGTCAAGTACAATGACTTTCAATTTTTGGGGATGTAATAGACAGATTTGGTGTTTATTTTCTCTTAATATATTTATGGCTTCCGTTTTTATCTTTATAAGGTGATTTATTTCATATCACTGTTGAGATTGGGTAATTAGTTGGGACTCGTTAGTTTGCCCACCAGGGGCATAGTGTGGGTGGCAATCACAGCCACCTGGATCGTGACATTCTTACAGTTAAAAGCTAAATAAAAATATAAATGAAATAGTGTTTTTTAAAGAAATAATAGAATTGTTATATATAAATATCATATTTTTGCTATATATTCGAGTTATAAAATTATCAAAAAGATACTCTCTCCCACCATTTTACTTGTTCACTATAGTAAAAATAAATGTCAACTTTTATTTTTTTAATTTAGAAAATTAAAATATAATTTATCACCTAGTTCTTAATTCACTATGATATAATAAAATTGTCATTCTATTTATTGCTTCTTGAAGGTGACCCAAGTCATTACTAGACACGTAAAGATAGATGAAGGAAATAATTTATAGTTAAATGAACTATATAAGACAGTTAATTTGGATTTTTTCTTTTTGGTTTAAATAGTGGAAAGTAGTTCATTTAAAGAAAGGTCTAGTTTGAATGGATAATGGAGTAGATGTGAAGAGGGTATAGATTGAATGAATAATGGGGTCCATTAGAAGAGATTTAATGGCCTCTTTTAATGGCTATGAAATTAATACGATATCCTTGGTCATTTCATCATGGCTCTTCTATAATATAGAAATGTGTGTGCGCTCATGCCTACTAATCTCCTTGAATTCATATTTATATATTTATATATACCCCTGATAGTTATAACTATAATGAGAACATACTTTCGTGTAACAATAAAATTTGAAAGTTTTGGTTAATATATTTATATATCAAGGGTGAAAAGTAGGTGTAATAATGAAAGATATTTTGCTTTTAGTTATATTTGAATTATTATTTTAACAATCTTCTCTCTTGCAATTCAGCGTCCTTAAAATTAGGTCATTTAGTGTACTTTTGTTATGTCATCCACCTCAATCAATATATAGAGACATGAGTGTTACTTTTATAATGTATTATTAAACTGAGATATAGTTTGCAAAATGATTATAATTTAAAGATAGTTAAAATTTACTTGAGTTCGAATTTTTTCACACTAATTTTTTTTTATATGTTTGATTATTCAACTTTATAGGGTCAAACGATATATAACTAGCTTTGCTTGGACAAACAAATCACTCATATTCCATATTAATTCTTCAAAAAAATTTATACTTTAATCTTTT
>JACEIK010002320.1:126772-139088 GCA_018107945.1 Datura stramonium
TCAATATTAAAAATTTTAACTCTCGAAAGCCAAATGGTGTCACATAATTATCCAATGGAATCTTTAGACATGGAATCTTTAAATTTCTTTCGACCGGTTTCAGAAAATGATCATGTTATCTTTAACAAAAATTTAACTTCTTAATTTTAAGCACAACTTATGAACACTCTCTCAACTTAAGGCTAATTAGAAGTATTCTATACTCTTTTAGGTTTGATTTCAATCTCTAACCAACTAACTTGCTTAATAGGTAAGATCAGAATATTCATAACATCTGATTTCTACTTTACTTGGAAACCTAATAACTCAAAAAAGAAACTGATCATTCCCCCATTTTGATATTCCCTGGTTCTATTTGCTAAGTAGTAGTACAATCATAGCTAAAGCGTGCAGTTTTGTTTATTTTTTCAATTTTTACATATAAAAATAAAACAAAATATGTAATATTTCGTGAATGTTATTGATTTTTCAAGTCCATTAATGTAAAGGTGGACTATTTTTTCTCTCTTATATTCCTTGTTGGTAATTGATCATGAGTTAAGGCAACACGTGTCATCTGTCAAGAAACTGTTCTCATGGAATTGTACAAACCATATGCTTCAACTTGAGATGCAGAAAAGATTAGCATAGCGCATATATATCATCGCTATGTGTTTTTCCTAAAGGGAAAAAAAGGGAAACTTAGGTAATAGTTTTCAACGTGGGACGTTAGCCCGTTAACATATAGCGGATATAATTAACGCGTTATAGCTAGTTAAGATCACTTATTTTTTGGCACCATAGAAAGGTCCATTTGGACTTAAGACACCTCATTGAGGTTCAGATTTCACATTTGAAGCACGTTGAACAATTTATTGCAGCAAGAAATTTGCCCATTAATATCTCTTAAGGGTAGAGGAAGTTCAAATTGCGGCACTCATGTTACTGTTTTCTCTTTTCCCCTTTCCGAACCTGATCTTTATCACATACTTGTTTCAATGTCTTTAATGTATGCAGGTCAGTCCTCTCTAATCATGTGTGTCTCTTTCTATTTTTCTTTTTCCATTTCTTATTTAAGGAGGATGAGGCAGTCTGGTTTCAGTGTTATTTGTGTTTATCAACCACTTTCTTGTAGCATATTCCATGTGTTTTTGTGCTTCTCTTAGGCATTGACAATGAGTAGGTGTTTTAAATTACCAGAGAATCATTTTATTGTCAGGAATCTCTTCCCCCCATGTTACTCATGTCATCCCTTGTTAACATTCAGAAAATGCTCTGCTTGGATCCCAGCAAGAGAATCACTGCCAGGAATGCCCTTGAGCATGAGTACTTCAAGGATATTGGGTATGTGCCATGATTCTTTGTTCCTTCATCCAGAATGCTATTGTAAATTTGGTATGTCATCTACGAGGTTTTGTTCTGGAGAATCTGTGATCTTTAGGGCCTTCTTTGCCCCCCTCTAAGTTTTTCTTCCAATGTGATTCAATTTATATTATTAGAGTGTTCTTGGTACAGCCTTCATGGATGTTTCATGTTCCAGCATCTGTGGTCACAATTCGTGTCCACATGTTGAAGCATACTTTCCAGTGTAGTATCCTTTCAGTTCTAGTTTGGGGTTCAGTATCCCTATACAATCAATACTTGTTTAGATACAACACTGGATACTGTAATGTTAAATAGATTGGTTTTGGTGTGTCATTAAGAGTTTTGCATAGTTTTACCTGGAGCTGAACAAAGCTTGAGTTGATTATCTGACTCCTTGGTTATGCCAGATGATGCAGGCTGGTCTATATCAAGTTCTGTTTTGATGTTACATTTCAGTTTCTGTTGGTCTCAAAATTCAAAATTTCAATAACATTACGCCAATATTTAATGCTGAGAGACTATGCAATTATCTCATCTAATTTACTCAGTTAATGTGGGGCATGTAAGTATGAAAATTGTTTCTGGAATGATTTCGTCCATTGTGCTTCCATTTTCAAGTTGACGCGACATGTCCTTTAGTCTACTACTCCAAGATCCATCGCTTTTCAAAATACATTGGTGTCGTTACAAAGAAAAATACGAATTGCTTCACAACTGTTATGGAATACTTCAATTGGTGAATGCAAGGAAATGAAAGAGAAAATAAAGTAATTTTTTAGAAAGTTTGGTTATCAGTGTTCACGAGGAAACTTGTTAAAACGTTTAGAGCTCGTTTGGTTTAATGGACTTGAGTGAAATAAGCAATGGTATAAGATTTGGTGTTATTTAATCAAATGTTTGGTTTGTTTTCTGAATTATGTATAATTAGTTTTGGTATAAGTTAGTATGTCAATTGATGTATTATTTTATATCAGGATCTATGTGGTATAACAATACCATTATTACGTTATACATGGGTAAAACAATCAAAATACAAAAAAGTATATTGTGTCTCCTCAAACCCTTTCCCGAACCTTTATACAGTTCTATACCAAACATAAGTTTTTTAAGTTATATACTGTATATTCAGTTTATGGTGAACCATACGCAATAAAAATAATTTTTGCTTTATAACTTTTGCATTATTAATTTTTGTATTACTAATCTATATATTATAATTTTTGTATAACTTGTTTTTAAACCAAATGATCCTTAGTCTTGAAATGTGGTTGATTCTTGATTCAATCATGATTTTAATTTTAGAACTCCCTTGGTTTAATAGCATCGATTGAAATGTGGTATAATTGAAATAATCATGGTATGAGATTTGATATTGTTTAGTTCAATTTTTTTTTTCTCCTGAATCATGTATAACTAATTCTAGTGTAATTTAATACATCAAACGGTGTACTTTTATACCAAAACCTATGCTGGTATAAACAATACCATAATTAAGTTATATATTGTAGTACTCCGAATTTTTTTGAAAAAAATATTAAGAAAGTAGATGCGCAAACTAAATTAATTACGTGTAAACGAAGAGTCCGGTATCGAAATGGATAAAATTTCCTTTAAAATTTTCAAAACGAACATTGGGATTTTTGTTCCACCAAAACGGACAACCTCGTTGCTTCTCATATTTTTTTTTATAAAAATATATATTTCACTGAACCTCGTTGGCTGTCCAATGAGGTTCTCATTTTAAAAAAAAAGTATTTGTTCTTTTTTTGGTGGTTAGGGAGTTTAATTATTTTCTTCTTAATTACTTTGTGTTCAGAGAGAGCTTATTATAAATTTTTTCTTGAAATTCCTTTGATTTTTCAATATGCAGGTAAGTAACTAATTAGAATTTCAAGTACTTTTATTTTCAACTGTACTATTGATTATGAAGAAACTTGATTAACACNCTATTGATTAACTATAAAAAAGAATTTAAAAAGAATTGTAATTCTATAAGCAGTAGGTGATGAGTAAGATTAACGTGAGTTAAAAAAAAATATTAAATGGGGTTCACGTTGAATTTAGTTGAGTAAAGCAATGTTTGTCCTAATTAAAAAATTTTTTTTTTAAAAAAAAAATAAAAAATAAAAAATTGACCCAATTAAAAAAATTAAAATATAACTTATAATATTTGGCAGGTTGAAAGGAACATCGACTTGGTTTATGGAGGTGGTAGTGTTGGCTTGATGGGTCTAGTCTCTCAATCAGTTTTCAATGGTGGCCGCCACGTGTTAGGGTACTCAATTTTTTTTTTTAATTTTTTAATTTTCTCCCCCATTTATTTCTTTTTTTTTAAAAAAAATATTATTTTCTTCACTAATATAAAACTTATATGTGTTCTTTTTTTTAATTTGGCAGGGTGATTCCTAAAACTCTTATGCCAAGAGAGGTAATTTGTCTTTTTATTATCTTTAATAACAGCAACCATAACTGTAGATAATTATGTGCTCCATTTATTATGAGTAGTACCTATATTTGGATATATTAATAATGCATATGGTACAAATACCTTTTTTGTACTTTGTTGTTTCTTCTTCACATATTTACTAGTCAAACAGTGATCATTCTTATCTACTAGTACTAAACAGTTATGACCAAAATGTTACAATTTCAACTTCACTTTTGCCCAGTCTGGTTGGTCCAAACTATAGTCTAGTTAGTACAACCAGACTGTGTCAATATCTACTAATAATTTCTAAATTAAGTCAGTTTAATGCGATTCTTTATTTGAGATCACGGGCTGATTAAGTTACACTTGTTTAAACTGGGCTAAAAAATTTTATTTCAAGCTGTGTTGGACCAATTTCACGGACCAAGTCTCTTTTGACGACTCTAAAAACTAATTTCTTTTGTAATATTTTAATTTTTTAACAGATTACTGGAGAAAGTGTTGGAGAAGTGAGAGCGGTATCTGGGATGCACCAAAGAAAAGCAGAAATGGCAAGGCAAGCTGATGCATTCATAGCCTTACCAGGTAAATTAATTAGTAGTTAATATAATCATTTTTTAAAAAGAAATTATTACATCATAGTGTCTTTAGTTGCTGTCACATGTATTAATTAACAACCCAAAATGTTTCGCAAAGTATGGAAACAGTCAAAAACAGGCTTGTCACTTACAGTGTTTTATTTTATTTATTTTAAATCAGTCGCTAATTGGGAGACAGCTAGCTAATTATTTTTTAATTAATGTTTGAAGGTGGCTATGGGACATTGGAGGAACTCTTAGAAGTCATCACTTGGGCTCAATTAGGCATTCATGATAAACCAGTACGATCTCTTGTCTTTTACTCCCCTGTTTTTGGTTTTATTAATGACAAATTATGTTAATCACTAGTAATAATTAATGCCACTATTTTGCTTTTGCCTGATAAACGCGTATGGATTAGTAAATTACTATGCCAAGTAGCAAATATTAGTCGTTTTAATAAATTAATTTGTTTTAAAATATGTAATATTAGTTTCTTAGTTATTAATATATTTTAATCTTAATCTCTATAACATATGACTAAGCATGTTAAATTGTTAATTAATTAAATTATGTACTTTTTGATCATTTTATTGTGAATATTTATAAATTTATCATAATTATTAATAGCTTCATTATTTAATTATTCATTTGTTATGTTAAACTAATATTGATACTTCATATTTGACACTAATATAATTAAGTAAATACTCAAATATAACACATTTCCCACATGAAGAAATTAAAAATAGATATTTTAATTGATTAAACATTTAAATATGTTGAGTTATATATCAGAAAAATTTAAAATAGGGGAGAAGATTATAAGTAGAGAATTGAATTCTCACTAATAAGGTGAAAATTTAGGTAGTCAATCAGCTGAGCTACTAAGATTGTCAATTAACATAGTATTAAGAGAGATGTTTAAATAAAGATTAAGAGACTTATGCTTGCGATTATTAAATGTTTTACCAAAAATATGAAAAATCTTAAAAAATAGATAACATGACACTATTAGAAAATATGAAATTAGCTACGGAATTTGTCAGTAATTCTCGGTTAATTTGTCACTAAAAAGCTTCTAGTTAATTGAATTTTCATATAATCTATCACTAATACATAGCTAAATAGAATTAGCATGAAATTTTTATTGTTTAACTATAAAATTTTATCGGTCGCCTGATTTCTTATTTTGTAGCCGTGTGAACTGAAGTGAGAGTAATTTCCTTCTAATTGAAGTAGGACCATAAGAATTGTTCTCTTGAATCCTCTAATGTCAACAATTTCATTATTGTAGAATGTAGATGGGTACTAATTACTATATACTAATTAATTATTAATGTCATTAAGATAAACTAATTAACGTGTGTTGTACGTAATATGCAGGTAGGTTTACTTAATGTAGATGGTTACTACAATTCATTATTGTCATTTATAGACAAAGCTGTCGATGAAGGCTTCGTCACACCCTCTGCCCGCCACATCATTATCTCTGCCCCGACTGCCCAAGAACTCATGTCTAAGCTTGAGGTACAACTCATGATTCATCATTATGCCCGTTAGGTGTGGGGGCTATCCTGTCCATTCACTGACTTAAAATTCTTGAATTAATTAGCATATGTTACTACCTCGAGTTTACTAATTAATCACAATTTATCATGTCCACGTTGCGGACTTAAAATCTTGAATTAACTTCTGATATTATCTCGAGTTTACTACTCATGATTAATCATCACACCCGTATGAGTAATATTGTGCGTTCACCGATTTAAAATTTTAAATTAGTCTCTATTAATATTTCGAGTAAATTAATAATTTCTTGCGCTCGTATCACAACACTATACATGATTTAAAATCTTGAATTAGTCTTTGTTAGTATCTCAAGTGTACTACTATTCATGATTTGTCATGCCATATAGTAAATATTATACGTTCACCGACTTAAAATCCTGAATTAACCTATATCTGTATTCAAGTTTACTGCCCATGATTCATCTCATGCCCGAATGGAGATATTATGGATCCATTGACTTAAAATCTTGAATTAATCTCTATTAATATTTTGAGTTTACTATTCATTGCATCATCACGCCTATTTGGTCACTATTATGCATTCACCGACTTAAAATCTTGTATTAGCCTCCTTTAATATCCCGAGTTTAACACGTTGAATTGTTTTGTTTCTTTTTTAGGATTATGTCCCAAAGCATAATGGGGTGGCACCAAAATTAAGTTGGGAAATGGAGCAACAACTTGGCTACACAACAACAAAATTGGAAATTGCACGTTGAATTATTTCCAAATGATGGGTAGATTAATATTTTTAGAGAATTAAGTGTAGTAAATTTCTTTGAGGACTTAAATTCATCAATTATATGACTTAATTACCACAAGGTAAGCTGTTGATGGGAAAGCTTCAGAGAATTAATTAGTAGCTTCACAGCACTTTTAACATTGCTGTTGATGATGATGGTTAGTTTAAGGAAAAAAAAATTATTACGTAATTATTTTCTTAGTGTTGATTCATTTTTGTTCATTAGGCTAATCAAATGCCTAATTAAACAGGAAAAGTTGATGTAGTTCAAGTAATTATTGTTATTCTATCTGTATATGATTGTCTGTTCATGTAAATTAATTACTTTGTCACTCTATAGTTGATTGTGTTTTCTCTAATGTAAAACGTGTAAGCTTCTCTTAATTAATATTAGCAGAAATAAATACTTATTTTGGAACAAACTCTTGTTACTTTAATTAATTTCTTTTCGTCGAAAATTATATATACATAACACAAATTAAAGATATTCTTTTCGTACGTATATAAATAGTTGAATCTTCATGACATATAAGAAGCTTATGGTATAGCGGCAAAGATAGACTAAAAATTAGTTTAGAATGAATATTTGAATTCCAACCTTTCAGGTGTGATAGAAAAAAGAATTCAAAAAGAAAAGAGATTGCTCTTGTGACTCGGAATGAACCTTTATCGATGGAGGAAAGGAATAAAAATTACCCATACCTAGACTCATGGTGGAGCTTCATTTCATCCAAATTATCGGCTGGCCATTTTAAGTCTATACATTTAGAGAAAACAACAAAGTGGCAGACTCTTTCTTTTCTGTTATCAATGAAACCGAAAGAAAGAAAAAAAAACCAGTGCGTTTCGTATAGATCCCAACCAAGGTTTGGTCACCCCCTTTATTATTCGTCGGTGTCGAAAACGGAGAGTGTGAACGCTCACTCACAGAATCTTTTTTCATTTCATTTTTTCACCGGAGCCAACAACCATTCAGTGAATTGTCTTGTATTACTAAGTTTCAAGACGTTCACTGAATCCTTCACGATGTTTTAAAAAAATTTATCCGTAAAATAGCCCATGTACCTACATCATCCATGGTCCTTGCCTAAGTTTTTGGTTCTTGATGTTTACAACCTAATTATCAATACTATCTATACTTCATAAATATCAAAAGGATAGTGAACCAAAAAAAACTACTTAATTTAGGACTTTCTTTAGAAGAAAAAGATGCTACTAGAAGAGGAAGTTTCAAAGTCCACTATAAAAAGTAGAAATCAAAGTGTCAAAATATGGTTGGAGGTTGAGGAGTGTGGGGCTAAAGGCTATAAATTAGTTTCTCCCAAAGTTGCTCCCTTGCAAATTGCAACATGTGTACTACAATTTTAGGTAGAAGGATGTGGATTTGATGTAACATCAACTTGTGTTTTTTTTTTTCTTTTTCAAATTATATCCTCATAGCTATTGGTTCCTTGTATTCTCTCCTACTTTGCTATTCCACTATCCTCAATTTTCATATCTTCTGTAGTCGGTGTAATTTCATAAAATAGAATCTAGTGAGGGTGTTGTGTACGCAATTTTATTTTTATTTAAAAAAAATAAAAATATTATTTTCGATAAACCCTCAAAAACATGTTGACTGATAATAAAAATAGTCTGATTTAAAAGCGAGGCGTAATTAATGGATATATTTTTACACATCATGTGCAGAAAAAGTATTACACATGTGATTGGTTAACTAGTTAACATTATTGAACAGTTGGAACAAGAACAGAACAGAGCAGATGAATCTAACATTTGACTAGACCAAGAAAGAAACTTGAATTCCAACAACAAAAGGCAAAAGCAATAGAACAAAGGTAGATAAGCGATATAATCATCTAACGGATCCAAAATTTAAATTTACTAGGTTTAACTTTTAAGATTCGTAATATTGAACTCTCTGTACTGTTAAAATTATGGTCCAAAACAAATTGTTTTGATATTTTAGTAGGTCCTTTTATATGTATATATGTATGTTGAAAATTATGAATTCAGATGAACTCGTAGGTAAAAGGATATATCCGCCCCGAGTACTATGGTTGCCTTGTGTGAATAACACTTGTGGAGAACACAAAATGACATAGTGTCCCTTCTTTAACTTTTTGACACATGCATAATGTTAACAGTAGAGTACCAAAGTCAGAAACAAGATAAGGGTACAACAAAACAGTGGATTGTTGATTGCACTTATGGATAGACTAATACAATTTGCTACTTGGTATATTGATGGACTTTGAAGCCCAACATAAAATCAATTTCATCTTCTGCTGCTTTGTTTAAAAGTGTACTTTTTGCTCAATCATGTAAACACTTTCAGATTGTGGGATTAGTTTAGCTTCATAGTGGAGAGACACATATGTACTATGTTTTGCCTTTGGTCTGTTTCACATCAGTTTGAATTGGACAACTACAATCTTGATAGCTCTCATGAAAACTCAAATCAATGTTTTCATATGATGTTTTGAATGGAGAATGTGTTTGCATAAGACAACAAGGCAAGATTTAACGGATTAAACGGCAAAAAGCAAAGTGGTGTCTGAGACCAGTTCTTGTTCTTTCAAATCGAAATAAAGCTAGATGACCGACTAATTAGTCCAGGTGCGGGCAAACTGAAAGAGAAGCTTGATGGTTAAAACAGTATTTTCAAGTACTCAAAATATCTTCTCTCATCTGGCAATTTTAAATAAACAACAGGAGACAGTTTGCATAACATTTTGGAGCAAACTAATACTACAAAAACTCTTATGCCTTGTTGAGCACATATATTGGATTATTAGTACACTAGGACAGTTAATGGGGTACACACTAACATACACAGATATATAATGCACCTTTATGTGTTCAAAGAGCTACAAGAAATAAAAAAATATGTATGCAGCTAAGTACGATAAAAGACGTACACAATATGAGGTGGCACACCGATGAAAGGCGGTATCCATCTCAGGTGAAAGACTGAACCACTGAGGAAGTGGTAACCAAACCAGAAAGAAGGCCAACAATGACAGCACTATTGTATGTGGTTGGCTCTCCTTGCATTGAGTTGTTCCTAGAATCGATATATGTTTCATTAAGAAATGGACCGCCAACAAGAGCTCCAGTTGCGACATTGGGATTTGGTTCAGTTGAGTCTAGATACTTCCAACCATCTTTGCACCCAGTATTGGCATCTTCAGGAATGGAAGCCCCTCTGTGGTGAACATATTGCGGATAGTTGTCCCCATAGCCTACAAGATAACTCATCTTCGCTGGATTGTCGCCCAAAACATAATCAGCCTAGAAAAGGTAGGGTACATTTGCAAAATTATTAGCTACTAAATTCTAAAACAGACCTAACAAAAAATAAGGCAAAGTGGAAGAAATAGATCTATATAGGCGATAACAATAGTAAATATGGAGAGCTCTAGTAGTTTAGTTTTATTTTAAGATTTATTTTTCATAATATTGGACTGAAATGAGCTTAAATGAAGCGACATGGGTGAGGATTCATATAGCTGTTGTTGTAATCTCTTATTGATAGACATAAGATCAAATATCCAGAAAATATCTTCTCTGCAAGTAGAAAGACAAGAAGTGCACCTGGGAGATGGCAAACTTCCGGAGATCAGATGGTGTATATGCATCTCCATTACAAGTTATTTTTGCAGTCCGGGAAGTGAGCATGTAATCACTGTACAGCACAGCTAAGAAGGCAGAGGCTACAGGATGCTGCAACGCGTTCCATTCACTTACCCATATTAGACCACCTGCATTAACATTTGCTTAAAATGAGTAGCAAAGACGAGGTACCAAATAAGTAATAGCATAATAACTGATACTGGACAAACACTTAATGTTATCATATTTGATCTTCTGTTATAAAGAATAAACATGACTTAAAGGAGAGAAGGAAAAAGGAAAAAGAAAAAACACACAAAAAAACTAAGTTGTAAGATAAGAAAATAGGAGAGTGGAACTAAATGAAATAACTAACCATACAGTACAATTACCCTTTTAAGCTCATATCTTTTCTTACAAGACGGATGTTGTAAAGGGTGCTAATTAGGAAAAAAAATTAAGACAGGCTTCATGATAGAATTAAAACCTTAATCAGTTTTCTCGTCCTTGTTAAAAAGGTATAATGAATGATAAGAGAATAATATAGTACTTTTCCAACCATCAGTCAAAGTGGTATAAAGAGTGTCAAAATTTTGTTTAGATCCATGACTACATGAGGTTAATACCACCTCATCTTATGTCTTAAGTTGATAGGGAAGAAAACAGGAAGAACACAAATAGAGCTTAATAAAAGAAGCTTAGATGGGTCATTACTATCAGTTCTGCTGGATGTTGCTGTCGGCGATTTTGGTAAGAGACCACATATTACAGCTTCTGCAGTTTTCCTATACTCTTGAAGTGTGTCCGAGTTTGAGGTGCCTTTAGAATTAAAGAAGCTGACCCGGGATAAGAGAACCTGCGATAAAAGCAGTCATTCAAACAGCTGGATTCACAGATATAGTAGTTCTTAAATCAATTATTGGGAAGCATTCAGACATGAGTAAGCTAATAGCCTAAGTACCATCTAATAAGCAAAATAAAATACCTGAGTACCAGCTAGTTTGTTATCCCAGCTAAACCAAGTTGGATTTCCAAAATTACCAAAAGAATCTGCATTTTCTCCAGTCGCATAATCATAATATGTTTGATCCCCAGTTGCATGATATAGCCAACTTGCTGCCCACAAGAGCTCATCTCCATATCCAGTTGAGTTGTAATATGTTGCGACTTCAGGAATATTTTCGCTGTAGGAACCTCTATATTTGTCAGCAAAAGTAAACAACTGTTTAGCATGCTTAAGAAGGTCACTTGAGTATGCTGATTTACTCGACTTGAACACCAGGGATGCTGCTGCCATAGCTGCTGCAGTTTCAGCTGCAACTTCTGTCCCAGGGACAGAAGCATTTATCTGAATTAGAGGCCTCGCCTCAGTCATATCCTCGGGCCTGTCCCAACATTTATGGTCGGCATCAGGATCACCCACCTGCCAAAGAGTCGAGCTTGTGAAAACAAACACTAAGGCACATTTGATTCACAAATGAAGCATCACCATGATTGACAGTCAAAAAACTGAAAAAGGTAATGTTGAACAACTAAAAGAATCAAATATAATCGGAACCAGATCACTTAATGCAAACTCAAATTCTCCTATGTAATATTGACAAGAAATGGAAATGTCATGATGAGATGAACTGGAGCTTAGACATCCTTGATTAGTATGGAATTATTAATTAGCATATTAAAAGAGTATATCCATAACGTAATGGATGGCAGTCAAACTTCCATAAGTAAACTGAAGATGCTCCTATGAGAATTACAGTTTATCTATAGAGGTTTTTCATTACTACTTAATACTCCCATCGTCCCGATTTAAGTGTCTTAGTTTGATTGGGCACGGGGTTTAAGAAATAAAGGAGACTTTTGAATCTTGTGGTCTTAAATTAAAGATGTATGTAGTCTTCTATATTTTGTGGTCTTATACTTGCCATGTAGGATGTTGGAATTGGAAAATTTACTAAATATAAAAAAAGACACTCTTTTTGGGACAGACTGAAAAGGAAAGTAATATAGTTCTTCATCTTTATCTTACCTTATCAA
>JACEIK010002320.1:144412-157748 GCA_018107945.1 Datura stramonium
ATAGTGTATACAAATACTTACACAACAATCCGCTATTACTTAATAACCAAAATATTTTGATAAAATGTAATAAGAATACTTGTGGAAGATAACAAAAATAACCAACAATCTTAAATACAAGAATTCTTGAAAATATGCTGTCACTTGAACATGGGAAGAGTTAAAAAAGCAAAAATATTTATCATACTCATCTAATGCCTAAATAAATAGTCACCAAAAAGAATAGAATGGTACAAAAAGGCAACACATGAATACAACATCTCCTAAAGTTTGCTATTGCTTTCATGTGATAGTTCTCTAAAGCCCATAAAATTCCAGCATTTCTTCTTCAACAGGGTGTGTTTTGCCAACTATGACTAGGCAATGCAATGGAGGCCCAAAGTCGACTGTTAGAAGTTGCTTCATTGAACCAGCAACCACCTTCTGGTCTTCACTCCCCAGCCGTGCAAAACCAACACAAATTGTATTTTCACCGTATACTGCAATTTTGAAAACATGAAGCAAAAAATGAAACGTCAGTCACTATAAATGTCAAACAACATTCTTCATAACTATAAATACCATAAAGCTGGGACTAAAACAAAACCAGATGTCAGTTATACACAATGAGTATGTCATGTTTGTAAACAAGGTGTAGGTTAGAGGCATATCTAAACCATGTCCATTATCATACTAGTTTGCTTCAGATTGAGTTCTTGATTGAGCTCATAAAAGCAGGAAAAATACTTGCAAGCTTTCTTAGAAGATGTACGGACATGTTTACGAGCATTTACCCAAGCAGTCCGGATTCTGTCTTTCGCTAAAGAAGAGAATGCTTGAACTGTGAATCAGATTTATGTACAAATTAAGCACAAAGTGGGGATCTCACAAGGAAATATAGAGATGACTGAGGGGACAGGTCTTCAAGATTCTATATCAAGTAAATCACATTTTGATCACACAGAGTGAAGAACTGCAAACTTGGACAAACTCCCCCCCACCATAAAGCCCCCGAAGAAAAAATAAATTTAGGATAAAGTCTAATACTAGTCAATTGCCAGAGAGCCAAGATAGCTTCTGCTGAATAACCATTTTCTCAAGCAAAAGCATAAAACTCATGAACATACCAGATTCTCCACGGGCTTCTTCAACCTCTAAGAGCTGCTCGATTGCAGTGTTAACTGTCATAAACCTGGGTGGTTCATACTGCTTCTTCCCTCTGAGAATAACATCAGGGTCACATATCATTTCAAGTAATTCGTCTAAGAATAAGTGGACGCAATATTGAAGTCTAACCTGCAAAGAGACTCAATGGTGGGTTCTTTCACTCGTATATCTGCAAATCAGAAGATGAAGATGCAATTAAATGGAGAAGGCTGAACGAAAAATAGGGCAATCAAGTACTTTTGAAACCCACAAAATCACCAGCAAAGTAATACAAAAATTTAACTAGAAATATCTAGTTTCACATGAAGCATCTCTTGTGAACACTACAACAGTGTTCAATGGTTGAGAGCTGAACCCTCTGAAAACTAGTCCAGAAGTATGCTGGGTGAAAAGATTCCACTTAGAAGCAAAAGATGATAGACCGTCAACTGAAAACTTATTGCCTTATATATGGAATATATTTGGCAACACATTATTTATGATGTAGCCAAATAACAATCCCTAATGGGATGGTCTATTGGTTGAGGAAGTAACAAGGAGGAGAGTCATTAAGATTTTTGTCATGGGAGTAACAAATCTTATACCAAATGCACATTTTCTGTGAGCCCATATGCTATCCTTGGTAGGCAAGATTACCTTGATAACATGTGCTAGTGAACTGAATAGGTTGCTCGTCGTTTAGTCATAGGTAGCACAAGTTGCCCCAGACACCACCAATATAAAAGCAAAAAAAGTAGTTAAATAGCTACTTACCTAACAAGCAGAGTGTGTGTAGTCCAAGCTTTCGGTTTTCTCTTATCTTCTCATAGAAACTATCAGGTCTCCAGGTCTCAGTGAAGAAAGGTATCGAAACCGTCTCTCCATAATGGTATAGCTGTAAGCCACACACTCCAACAGCATTCATCACAGATGCATTGTGTATCACCTTAACATCCACACCCAGCTTCTTAGCACGGACAACAAGATCAGTGTGGGTTGTGGCTCTGCATTGAATATTGACATATGATGGAGAGAAAAGGAAGTAGATAAGTGAAAGAACATCTACGGGGCAACATGAAAAGAACCATCTCTGTACTTTTACTTCTTTATTAAATCCATAAGCAAAACAAGGCATTTGAAAATATTCTCCTCTTAAGGAAGATTACCCAATTAAGCCATTGCAAACATATATCAATAAAGTTCATCATTTTAGAGAAATTCTGTCAAGTCTACCATACTTCTATGTGTCCTAGAATGATAGTCTCAACATAACATTTACATGATTTCTCTTATAAGCGATTTCAACTGTCAATTTTAGTTTCAGACTTGAATGAAAAATGCATTAACATAGTTCTAAAACAATACAAAGGTCCTTATTCCAAACACTCCTCCTAAATTTGAAGGATAAATTAGTGATAATTTACTTGGTGTTTTGCAACAAAGCTCAATGATTTGAAAGCATATGATCGAAACTCAAAGAAGCACCTAACTTTCTTATCGATTTTAGAGAATTTAGGTGAATGTTCACTCCAGAAGGACAATCACTCATAGCCTATCTACTTTTTTGCAAAATTAACCACTGGAAAGACAAAACAAGATTGAACAAAGCAATAAGAACTAACCAAGTACAAAAAAATGATACCAACTGAAGTTGAATATTCAAAAGGGTCTTCAATATCCAAATAATAAGCATATCAAAGAATTGAAGGGAACTAAACAAAAGGGGAAAGAGTAAAGAGTACCCAAAAGGGTCACCAACAACTAGAAAAGCCACTTCGGAAGATTGAGCTTCGTTAAGGATCTCATCAGCTTTCTCCTCTACCATTTCCCTATCTGCAAGTGTAATTGATCTTCCATAAAGATTTTCCTGAAAAAGATCAGAACTTTAGATCATCAAAATCACTTTTTTTTAACTAACTGAAAGTGAAATTACAAGAAAAGACAGTAGCTTTTTCCGAACCAGATTGGAAAGTCCATTGGGAGAGAGGCCAAAAGAGAGAAGTGAAGTGTAAGCTTCCATGTATACTTTGCTGCATTTTTTTACTGCTTCAAGACCTTTCAAAGTTATATCTTTATCATCCCCAAGTCCTAGGCCTATTATATACAGCATGATTCTCCCTTCCCTTCTCTTCCAATTTCCTTAATACTTCAAATTAACTGATGCTGCTTCACAAGTTCCAGTAGTTTCCAATTGGACGAGGGAGAGGATGAATTTAAACCCTAGGGAAAACTTGGAAATTGAAACACTTTGACGGGTAAATATGTAATTTGTCGAGCTCAGAACAAAAGTCGATATGTCCGAGTGGTTAAGGAGACAGACTTGAAATCTGTTGGGCTTCGCCCGCGCAGGTTCGAACCCTGCTGTCGACGATGTTTTCTCTTTTTTTTCCCCATATTAAGTGAGGGCCTGTTTTTCTGAATTGTGTGTAATTTTTGCTTTTCTTTTCACACTCATTTATTCTAACCGTTTGTCTATCAAGTCAATATTTACCCATCGTAGCAGGTAATTTTAAGATTTCAAATCTCTTGCATCATGAAATCTTTCCTCTATATATGGATGACTCAATGGCCGATGGTGTAAAAAAATATTTACACTAACGATGCGTATATAAAACTTAAACTAAATTTGAAAAAAGAGAAAGAATTCGAAGGCTATTTTAATTAGTACTCGGTCGTGTATTGCTCCATTTTTTAATCTTGAAAAAAAAAATTCACAAGATGTAATCCATAAAAAGGAAAATGAAATACAACACATCTGCTCTTTTTCATTGCCTCAATTGTACTACAAACATACTATTCTTTGGCTCTTTTACAACAGCTAGCAATTGGACAAAGCTGGTAATGAAATCATGTATTGCTCCATTTGTCAACCGATTACATGTAAGAACAAAAGGCAAAAGGAATATTTAAAAACTGAGAAAGGCAGAGAGAGAGAGAGAGGGGATAAACATAAATGAATTTTACAGAAATTTATGTCAATATATTCGGGTCAAAATGACAGGTCTTCTAGACAATAAACAAGTTGTGGCATCCATGGTGAATGTTCTTCTATATCTTAATCGTCGTCCTTAAATTCCCTGTCCAAGAGAAAATGGCACTCTCAGTATTAGTTTCTCAAACGGAAGTAAAGGGTCATATACTACCAACGTAAGAAAATGACTAATTACAAGACCAGGTGTACCAATTTTGGAGAAAAACTTGCTTAGCTTTGGTTTGGGTAAGGCAGAACTGAGTTCAAGTTATCTTTATCAATACAAAATTCTAAACTGAAGTCGCATTCTGCCCACAATCTATTTCTAAACAAGTAGTTATGAGTGTTTTTTTTTTTTTTGGTGTGGTAAAGAGGGGTATAGGATAATCACTCACCTGCGATCAAGGTACCGAGGTTGAATGCCACTGCCTTGACATGTTGTGCAAGTCAAACCACCAGCACCGTCACAGTTGATGCACCGAGAGACTTCTGTCTCGCCCCCTCCAAGCTCCACTGTCACACTGCCAGTACCCATGCAAAATCTGCATTTCTCTGCAATATAAACCCTTTCCTCATAAGTATTAGCTCTAAGCCAGTCCTCAAAATGATGTTAAGTTTAAAGATTAACTAGCTCTACAGTCTTTGGTCAGACAATCTACTGACGACTTTTTGAATAATCGAACCTCATTAAGATCTTATGGTTCAATTACTCAATTCTCCTCTCTTATTGTGTGATGCAATGTCTATGCATGCATCTTAATTGATGGCACATGACACCCAAGGTTCGCTTTGATGTTTAAGGTGGCAATTATCAAGACTAGTCACCGAGCAAATTTTAGAGAAACAAATACCTCAAATCATAAATCACCCTTCTCTTTGTCACTCTCTTTGATGATCAAGAACTCCACAGAAGATAGAACCGCCTTAGGGTCAGAACTAGAACACTTCCCAATTACAATGGCGTTATTTATGAGAAGGAAAGATTCAAATCAAGCCAGGACACGAAGTGGCAAGTTGCACAAAATTGTTGGATCAGAACCACGGATATCCTAGAAGCTCATTGGTGATTGGTCATTCATAGCTGATGGCCAGAAACTCCTTAAAGGCACTAAAGACGTGCTAAAGGATAGGCGTCAACCTCCAATGCTATCTTTGAAGTGCCATACGAATTACGTGATTAAAAAATAAATCCTAGATCCATACTATGAGTATTTCGGAAAGCTTTCCAAGAAATGCAGAAGTCGCTCTAACCATCATGACAGAGATTTTGATCAACAAGTCATACATGTCAATTTAAAGATATACAAAACTAGACCAAATCAATTAGCCAGCTTAAGATCCATGGAAGCAATTGAAATGCAGGCTTAGTGTCTTTGCTCGGACTTCCGAAAGTTCTGATCATTGATATATACAAGCAAAAAAGTCACTAAAATAAGAGACGGGGATTGCTCAAACCAAAATCTAGTTTCTCTTGGCTGGAAAATAAATTACTAGATCTGTTGCAAATGAGCACCATTACTAAATGAAGAAAACAAGCAGTGCAAGTTATATCTTAAATAGAATATAGAAAGGAACCATAAGAGTTATTTTCCTAAGACCTATTAGAAAGAATCCAGTGATAACAAGGATGGGTGACTATGTTCTTCATGGGACAAAAACCATCAGAAAACGTACTAGAGCATCTAAAAGTGAAGCTAAGCATATCAGAACATGTACTTCTTAGTTTTATCTTGAGGATATTGAAAACTTTTACCTTATTATACAGTCTACATTTTCCCATATCTCATTGCAAATGGAAAATGAAACTTTACCTCGAAAACTACCATATAGCTATAAACTCAGCAATACAACCACACGCTCTCTATTTTTGTTGTTGTTGAACCAATCTATGCACTTCTTCAACAACAAGATTTACTAGCTTCAAGTATTTATTTTCAAAAGAGACTAAACTTCTGGGTGTTCAAGGCAGACAGGAAACTCTCACTTAACGCGATTGTCTCAAAAATATTTTATCAAGCCGAAATATAATTCTGCTGATCTCTGAACGCCATTCAGCTCAAATTTCTTATTTGAGTGCTACCCATCAATTATGTACAAATAATATTTTAAGTACACTTTTGGACATAACAATATACTTCTAGGCTCATTTCTACTTATCCGATCGAACATTTGAAGAAACAGCAGAATGGAAAGTCTAGTTCAAGAAATACTTACGAGCACCAGTGCCAGTGCAGGGGAAGCAGGGCTGCGTGTTCTCTCTTTTTGCCTGTAAAATGTACATTCTTTAACTAGGAAACAAAATATATATCAAATTCCAGCAGTAAGTGTCAAGAAATAAAGGGAAAATAAGTAGCATATAGTTAATGTCACCCCTATAACAATAGAGGCAGAACTAGGATTTTAAATTTATGAGTTCGGAATTCTAAAAAAGGCAACTTACTTAGTTTTCAGATAAATTATTTAATTTACATATCCATTTGGATGGTTGTTGTGTATTGTTTCATAATGTATCATATAATATTGTAGTGTATCGTATGTATGTTTTGATGAATACAATGTTTGGAATAGATTATATCATTTTCTGTCAATACATAATGTCACAAATCAGCAAATTGAAGGATAAACCTACAAGAAAAATAGAGTTTTGAGTAGAACTACTATAAAAAGTAAGTAAAAGAATAAAATAAGATTATAAAATAATAAGTAAAGAAAAAACGAGAATAAAATAAAATGACTAAAGACACAATCACACCAAATAAAGCATTACATAAAATGAAATTTTTCATTGTTACCTAACGATGAATTTAACTATACAATACAATAAAATTTAAGTAACAATCAAAACAAACATTGTATCCAAACTAATAACACAATATAATACAACAGGTAACAACCATCCAAACAAGCTGAAGTGGACCCGTTTAACACGAAATAGAGAGTTTGGGCCTAAGCTACTGAAGCAAAATTGTAGCTCCACCCCTCATAATCAAGAAAGGTACAAAAATTCATTCAAAGAGCATATTTCATAAAATTAAACAAAAAACTTACAGCACTATCAATTTGGGTCTCATAAAAAATTGGAATTCCAATTCCAATACCAACGCTGAGCACCCCAACTGTAATTGCTATCACCTGCCAAGTACATTATAGCCCTCCAAATTAAAAAACTAAGAAACACCCCATGTGATCAATCAAAATCAAGCAATAGTTATGGAAGAAAAGCACAAAAAAGTGAACTTGACAAAGAAGAGAACCGTGTTTTGATCAAGATCCACAGCTCTAACACATGGGTAAGAATTTGGCGCACGATGTGTTCGATGAAATTTCTGAGAGAAAAAAGAAGAAGAAGAAGAAGAAGAAGGTGGGAGCTTAAGAGGACAGCTGATAAATGGAGACTTAAAGCGGGAAAGTGAAGGTACTGTTAACATTTCCTTCTTTTTTCTGTTCTGTAAATTTCACAATGGTGGATTTGGTTTTGGTTCGTTCTTTTGGCTATGGTTTTTGCTATCATCAGAATCAGAAAAACAAGAAATGCTGAAACTGACACGAAATGTTTTAGCTAATATCCCTTTGGATTGTGTGGGGTCACATTTCATATTTACCAGTCAGTTCATCCTTTTCTTCTTTCTTCTTCATTTTCTTTTTCTTTTTTCCTTAATATGTTAAGGGCCAATCCAAAAAAAAATGCCTAGAAATTTTATGAGAATAAGTTACATATGCCTAGATGATATTTTAACATTTTGCTTGTGAAGTTATGCAAATACTAAATTGAGCCTAACACTTTCAGAAAAATACTATTTTAAAACTTTTAAAAATAAGAATAAAATTTAAATGATGGTCTATAAAGGGACATTTGCGTAAATCAGCCCAATATCTCCCATTAGTAGGATAAGGCCCAAGAAAAAAGTAGTTCGTTTTGTGGCCTGCGAGTTGGATGTCTCAAAGGATAATTTGCTACTCTATCCACAATTTTTGTACATTGTTTTAAGTGTGATGTGATAGTTTGGAGTATAATTTTTCCTACATATCGGTGATTTATGGTCAATATTATTTCATCAATATAAGTGTTAGAAAAATAGGCTTATCAAAATTTAGATAGTCAATCATCTTTCGTGATTTTCGCTCACTCTATTGATGCTAGCAACATCTTAAGTGTGATAGTAATACTTGTTTATTTATATTAAATCTGAAATCTTCCTTTCTTAGATTAAGATATTATCAGACCGGTAAGTTTAAGAAGGAATATTGATTTTGTGATTTTTTTTTTCTGCTCTTCGCTTAGCTACAAAGGCTTACAGATGCTCATGTCCTTCATGTTTAAGAGTTCATACCAATAATGGCTAGTGGGATTTTATGTTCAATAAGAGTTGCCTTAGTTGGTTTCCGAAGGGAAGGCACTCAAGATTCTATAGAGTGGTTTGTGCTCTTATTTGCATAAATTCTGCCTTTTTTCCTCTCATGCTTTCCGTTGGTCGACAACTAATTAAAGTGTCCTATACTTCTTCACCACTCGTATAAGAAAGGTGGAATAAATTCAGTCACTCCTTTTTTAGGGGAGCGGAGCAATCAAAGAATCATAGACTCTCTGTGTGATTTTAAGAGATATTTTTTGCACTTGAGCCGAGGATTTCCGAAAATAGTCTCTCTGCCTCCACGAGGTAGAGTAAAATTTGCATATACTTTATCCTTCTCAAACCTCACTTGTAGATTTACACAGGATATATATTGTTGTTGTTGTTGGTATTGACCTATACGCGCATAAATAATACAAATGGAGTGAAATTAAACAGTAAATTTGCTGGTCCTTGTTGCCATCAATTACATTGACACTTCAGAGAAAATGTAGTTTTAATGGTCAATAATTAAAACAATCTGGCTATAAAAATTCTAAGCACACAATCTTTTCGTAATTCTTTCCAATACATTCGTTTTAAATTCAATCAAATGAAAAATAACCTAACTATTTTATTTTTTGGCATGAAGAACTTCTTTTACACTGAATTCCAGTCTTGTTTTGTTTCATTTTTCGTAATTTTCGATTATATGAAAAGATGAACTAAACGAGCTTTTGTCAATAAATAAAATTTACTTATTACATGTGTGAACTGAAAATTAAAGAACTAAAACTCAAGAGCCCTGCACGCGTAAAGCACCTCGCACCATGAAAGTGGTATTATGCTTCGCATTGTGATATTAGGTCACCCGTAAAGTAACAGTACGTAAATGATTTTTCCGTTCAACTATAGGAGGCAACTTGTGTATTTTCCCTTACAGAAATGTAGCATTACATAGAGAATGAAAAATATATGACAGAAAGTATGAGCTAGAACTGGTTACACATCCCAAATGTGAAACCGCCTTTTATACAGTAATGGTCATATATATATAATACGTGATTTTGTGAGTTGAGATACTAAAACCCGGAACGAGCATTAGTTTATCTTTATGATTTTACAGATGCCTAGAAACGTGAAAGTGAACATACGTTAATATTAAAACACATTTTGTACCTGAACTGACAAGTTCCTTAACCTCCTGAGCTTCATACCTTTGCCACGAAATCTGATCTTATGGCTTGTCTGGCTCATCTTCGTCTTCGCCCTGTAGCTCATGCTGCACTACTTTGGTCCGCTAGTTTTTGAAGGGCCACATCTCTCCACCATAACATCATACAGTTGCTTCCCATTCTATTTATGAAATTTAATCAGACTACATTATTGACCCACATGATACACATTCCAAGTTTAAAAAGACTATAAAATACTTACAAAAATTACTGGAAAGAAGTGCACTTGTCCCTCAGGTTTTGTCTGTTTCTCTTTAAAATAAACCAAAATTGGAAATGTTGGCCACCATAGCTCCCAGTTCACAAATGTCGAATATCTGTTCACATCATTGAATCAGCTATTTGGCCAAACTGACTTAGAGCAAGGATTGCCTTCTACTTACTTCCAGCGGTTCTTTCCACCCACAAAAACATTTTCACCTGACTCCTCGAGTTGCTCCCCAACTTTCACCTCCTGTAACGAAGTTGACATAGCAATTTGAAAGAACAAATAATACAACACGAAACAAGATATAAATTGCCTACATTAGATTTGTAGAAATAAGGATGTAACCGCATGTTATACAAAGCTGTGCGTCACTACCACATTAGCCAATGCAAGAACTATGCAATGTTAATTAGACAAATCAGAAAACTCCTCTAAAACTCAAGGACATATCAACTCAATTTTGGAACACCTATTTCCATGCCATATACATAACCTTATCACAAAGGTAGAATGTTGATATGAACACATTATAATTGAATTTCCTAAAACATATATAAGTATTGAGCTTGTCAAAAACACTGTTCTCTGTTACCGCTTCAAACGGAATCAATTTGTTGTATAAGAAAGGAAATATAAGAGGGAAGCATTTTACTAATGAGTTCAAACATGCTTTCATTTCAACTTGTGTCAAATTTTTAACAAATTGCACAACTCAATAGCCAGCTGAACAAGGAAAAGGATCATGCGACTGAATGTTTATCTGATTTATCTTCTCATTATTTGAGCATGCATTACTAAAAGAGTGCATCATTTGCTTAAGGCCCAAGAAAACATACCAGAGCTTCATCATCAAAGACAAATCTCACTCTTGTTGTCTGCAAGGGAAAAAAATTCCAATCAATACTGAATAAGGTTAGGAAACTAAGATAATAAAGAGAATGAAGAGATAATCTGTCTGGCTGAGGTAAGGTCTGCGTACACACCACCACTGCCCAAACCCCACTTGTGGGATTACTGGGTCTGTTTCTGTTGTTGAATAGATGATCCGTTATTAGATTCGGTGCAATAAAAGAAGTTTCCCATTTTAACTTGGAGTTCATGGATTCAATTCTTGATAGAAGATTGCAAGTGCTTTTCCTTCTTTTTTTTTGGGTTGTTGGTCATCCCGTCAGCTTATGCTCACCTCGACTAGAATCTCTAGGTTGGCTTCTGAAGTACTTTCTTAAGTTTCTTAAGGCAATGTAAGAAAAAATCTTTTCTAAATATCTTCTCTAGGTACAATATACTAGGCTAGGAAAAGTCCAGTATCATTGAATTCCCACCTCGCAATTTATTGTGTCCTGAGAGCCACAAACTTTAAAATGTAAATGTGCATCAACTATAGGAAAGCCTCAGTGTCTGTGATCCCCATAGCACAAGTGCCCTGTGCATGACTGAACAATTTTTACAAATTTTTTTATGTTGTCATCCAGGACGAACCACTTAATACAGAAGTAACACACCAATTCATGCTAAAGATAACACTTAATTACTGTTTTGCTGTCCATCTCATTTTGTACAAAAAAGAGAGGTACCTGGAATAACAGGAGTAATCCAAGAAGACCAATAGGAACGGCTGCTGGTAGATTTTCCGCATAAAATAAACCACCAGACAACCCTGTTCATACCAAAATGTAAAAGATTAGAACAAAGACACTAAAAAAAACAAAAGATGTATAAATTAACAAAAATGAGAAGGGGTAGGAAATGAGGGAAATTCTTCACGAATAACAGCTTGTTTGGATAGTTGTTCCATATAGTTTTGTAATGTATTATATTGTAATGTACCATATTATATT
This sequence comes from Datura stramonium, assembly GCA_018107945.1. Taxonomy (NCBI): domain Eukaryota; kingdom Viridiplantae; phylum Streptophyta; class Magnoliopsida; order Solanales; family Solanaceae; genus Datura; species Datura stramonium. The sequence goes on from JACEIK010002320.1 coordinate 156,121, forward strand.
ATTTTAATATACAACATTTAGATAGATTATATTGTTTCTGATCATTTCATAGTACCACGCACTAACAATTTGAGGAATAGTCTTGCCACATTACTCCATAAAGAAAAAGGAGATTACAAGGTAAAGTTATTATAGGATAAAAGGTAAAATATAATTATTAAATAAAAAATAAGGACAAGATGAGAAAGAAAAGTAAGGTAATGCCACGCTATCACACTAAATCAGTGTTACATTATATGTAATATTTCATCGTTACATAACAACGGATTTAATAATACATACAATACAACAGGTAGTAACCATCCAAACAAGGCTTAAGACGATCAAGGTGTTTAATTTTAAGTATATATTTTAAAATGCTGAGTTATCAGAGAAAAAGAGATTTATAGAATGCACCTAGAAGGACAATTGGAATTCGGTAATCGGGGTCAGGAACAACAGTCTCCTTCTTTATAAGTTTCCTCCGCATCTGCCAAACATGAACATTAGCCCAAATCACCACTGCCAGAAACGGATTTAGCATATAGTACATGGGTTCAGGTGAATCCATTATCTTTTGCAATGCAAATCTTGTATATGTATTAAGAATTTTTTGACTGTGAACCTAGTTACCATTACATATTAATTTGAATTGTCAGAGGAACTCATAAACTTCAAATTCGGGATCCATCCCAAGGCAATTAGTTACTACCAATAATAATTCTCATGAGGAATCCTATTAGAACCGCTCAAATTCCAAAGGCAAAAGGTAGATAGAATGAAATAACGAAAAGGAGAAACATGAATTAACCACTGAGGTGACAGTGAAATGAATTCTTCTTTTGAAGTTTCTAGTGAAAAGAGCATGACTACTAATCTCTTTGCCATAGAATGAGCTCTGTAATTTCCTCACAGCCACAGGCCCACCGCCTACTTCTCTCTCTGCTGCTTCTGATAAGATACGAAACAAAAATTAGTTTGCAATAAAAATTACCGATATAGACTCGATCAACCGCAATCGAATCCCTGACAGTAGACAGTTTATACAGAATTTGCTTACTGCGCACAGTAGTAGTGAAGCGGGAAGCAGACAGAAGAGCGCTCTCCATTGCAATTTCTCCGACTCCGTCTCTGTTTTGAAAAGAGTGAGAGGCTGTAAAGTGATTTCCCTTAATTTTGTCATTTCCTCGCCTATCCGTTTCGTTCCATTGCAAGCCACTGATATGTCCAAACCTCAAGGGTGAAATAGTCAAAAGACAAAAGTATTAGAGAGGAAGATCTTTTAATTGTAAAAATAAAAATTTATTATAAAAAGATCATTAAAAAAAGAGAGAGAAATTTTACGGAGAGCGAGATTTTAAAGTCTATTTATCATATCTTCGCAATAGAGTGTATCAAACAAGCTTGTATTTGGAAAAAATTCGGTGAAGTACTATATGGTCAAGTAATATTCAATGATTTTTTAGATTTATGTCAAGTGTCTTATAAAATAATTTATGATTAAGATTAATTTAAATTTATATACTCATTAAAAGAATAAAAAAGTTGACAAAATAAACTAACGGGACCGTTTATCTAAAAATAATTTAAGTTTCTTTTTTTTTTTAAAAGATATATTTTCTTATGTTTAAACTGAAAATTAGGCAAAA
>JACEIK010002320.1:163058-178838 GCA_018107945.1 Datura stramonium
ATGAAATACACATATTTTATTTTTTTAATTAAAATTCATATTTAAACACAACTTTCACTTCTACTCTGAGTAACTTTTTATTTTATAAAAAAACAAGAGAAAAATCTTATTTGATGTTTGGATGAAAAACAATGTTTTTTTTTTTTTTCATAAATAAATAAATAAATAATTGAAAAACTTTTATTTAGGAACTCAAAAAAATCCAATTTAAATGCGCAATTCCCTGTGAAATAAACTCATTAAAATGGTACTCCGTGAGAAAATCTAAAACGACACAATCTAGGACCTTGTCTCTCTCGTCTCCCACCTCTTCTCCGCCGATACTGCAAAGGTACGCCGGAGTATTGCGGCGGCGCTTCGAACATCTCAAAAAATTAATTCCGTTTACTTGCCTACTTTGCTTCTACGGCTCTTAAGTAACGGTCAATTCGCCGGATTTTTCTAGTCAGTTTACTGGTGCTTGCTTTGGATTGATCAGCAGAAGGTACTGATCGGTTTGTTATAGACGTTTCTGCGCTTCTTCTGTTTTTCATTTACTATTTAACTTAATTTATTTTTCATTTTACCATAATCAGGATCCTCATATTTTGTCTCTTATGTTTTTAGATACTTCCGAAGATATTTAGTGTTTGTTCGACATTGTTTGAATTCTACTTTTTTGGGGGGGTTTTCCCCCCCAAAAGTTTGGGGTTTTCAGTCTTGCTATAAACAAAATGAAAAATAAAGCAGATGGAAGATTAAAAGAGATCTTTTGAGTGTGTATTTTGTTTTCTGACATCCTTAGTGGAATTCCTTAGAAGGGACTAGGTTTTGAGTACTCATTTGACTCCTATGGACCTGCATTGACATAGTATTCTGTGTTGCATTTTTCAAGTCATTTGCAATTCTGATGTTCATTTTTATAACAAAAGCAACTGCAGCTCAATTTTTTAGTTAATTGGGTAGGGCTATACGAATCATCAATATCCATTCCGCTCCATCTGTACCCGTTTTATTTCAATCTTCCTAGATTGATCTCTCTGACGCATTTCTCTGAATTATGTTAATCAAAGAGCATGGTTAACCAGTGGTGTCCTTTTTCTGTGTCAGGAATTCAAGATGATTGGGTCTTTTATCACCAGAGGGCTTGTGTAAATTTCAGACTACCCTTATAAAGCTTTAAAGATTAGTAGTCCTGGATTTTCTAGTCCTTGAGTTTCTAAAGCTGTGTTCTTTGGTGTTCCTAATGCAGGATGGTTTTTGGTTATGCTTATCCAGCTTATGAATGCTTCAAAACTGTGGAAATGAACAAACCTGATATTCAGCAACTCCGCTTTTGGTGCCAATATTGGTATCTTTCTACGTTTGCTTTTTATACCTCAACATATGTTGTTGTGGATCTTGGTTCTAACTACCTCCTTCCTCCAATTTTCCAGGATCTTAGTTGCTATGTTGACAGTTTGTGAGAGGTTCGGTGATGCTTTTATTTCATGGTAATCACAACAAACTTGTTTGTTCATATTGTATTTATGTTGCTCCAACTTGTTATATTTTGAAATATTTGTATTGGTGTTAACTTTCTCTTATTGTTGTGCGATACTTTGTTCTTTCCAAGGGTTCCAATGTATAGTGAAGCTAAGCTGGCATTCGTCATTTACTTGTGGTGCCCCAAAACTAAGGTATTCATATATATATATTCTCTGTTGGAAAACAAATAGTTAGTCTTTGATTGGTTTCAGTTTCATATTAATCTACTTGGTTCTTCATCTCATCATATAATTACTGCAGGGAACTACCTATGTCTATGATGCCTTTTTTAGACCAGTGATTTTAAGGCATGAACCTGAGATTGATAAAAATTTGTTGGAGTTGAGGGTCAGAGCAGGAGATATGTTATTTTTATACTGGCAGAAAGCTGCTAGCTATGGTCAGACGAGGGTTTTCGACATTTTGCAGTATATTGCTTCGCAGTCAAATCCACCTCCCCCCACTCAGGTTTTCATTAACACTTGTTTCAGAGTTTATATGCAAGCCCAATTGTTTTCAGCATTTCAAAAATGCTCTTTACTGAATGATAGTCTTAGCTGTTTGACATCTGAAGATCTTATTCGTATTAGAGTTTGTGTGCTTATGAATCCATAAAGCTGTGTTGTGATGCAACTCCGAAAATCCTTCTCTAACTGTCCGTGCTGATTTGAAGCTTAAGGAGTGATGATATATCAGAATCTAAACATACATTTATAACACATCCTTGTGAAGCCTTGGGGTTTAATAGATAGGTTGAATCTTTTTAGCCTAAGCAGGGGGGAGGTGTTGGGGGTTCAGTGTAGATAATAGCCAGATTACAGATAATATGNAGGTGTTGGGGGTTCAGTGTAGATAATAGCCAGATTACAGATAATATGAACTGTTGCATTTTCTGGTGCTTTGCTGAGTGGATTTGTTTGTTTTGTCATTCTAATTAGGATTTGCTAATTGATTTTCCAGTCAGGGAAGTTAATTTTAGCTGGAGCTTGGAATATATGGGGGCTAGAATCTAAGGGGAATTTTTGTTGCTGGTGACATGGTGTGTATTTGTCATGACTCTTTGTTGACTGCATGACTTCCTCACCTAGAGTCACCTGTACAAAATTGCGCACAAATGTTTTCATAGGCTTCAGTGTTTTTTGGCTAGAAGGCAAACCACCATTCATGTTTCCTTTCCCCCCCTCCTAATAATAGACAAGAATTATGCTCCTTTCTTTTTAACTTAATCAAAAAGAGAGAAAACAGTAATGACAATTATAACAGACCAGAGCTATAACCCAATTTAGTACAAGAAATCGGTGTTCAACATTACATTTTCAGTAATGTAGCCCCTACTGTAAATATTTTACAGCACTTGTTGCTGAGATTAAAACAGTACTTTTAACAATAAAAAAGAGCGTTTTCGGTGTTCAATTGGTAATGTTGAGGGGTAGTTTATTGATTAGCTATTTAGCTTTAAGATTGTGGGAACTGAATTTGATCCCAGTTTTAAAATATCAAGTTGAGCTGTCTTTCAAAATTGCAGCCACGAAGGCAAAGCAGTAGAGGTCGTCAACCCACAGCAACACTAAATCGCAGATCATCCGCTCAAGCAACTCAAGTACAGGCTGAAGAACAAGCACCCCTTGCTTCTTCTGAATCCTCAAGCGAGGATGAAACAGATACAGCAGAAGAGGTGGGATCCGCCAAAGCTCCTCCACCGGCTTCCACTGCAGCTGCAAACGCACAAAAAGCAACTCCATCCAAATCCCTGGTTTCGACTGCAGCTGCTTCTCTGAACACACAAAAAGCATCTCCATCCAAAACCCTTGCTGAAACCATGAAATCTTCGGCATCTGTTGAAACTCGAGTGATGCAGATCGATTCCGTGCCTTCCTCAGCCAATGAAAGTGGTACCTCTCCTGCCGAGACAGCCTTGGAGGAAGCAGTTCGAGTAACGCGAGCCAGATCAAGAAAGACAAGGGCTGGAAGCAACCCTTGATTTGTCACATCAAGTACTACTACTGCATGTTTAGTTTGAATGTGGTTTATATACGTCGGAAAAAAGGATTCATTTCTAGGCTAGTGAGTCCAATGTACATCTGGCATATCTTAGTTTCATTCATTACTTAAGTTGTCCATGATTTTTGAGCATGGCTTGAAAAATATGAGGGTCGAGTGGGTAGGACTGCCAGATGCAATTACCATTCTATATTAAATATCCAAATTAAAATGCTTCTGTTTGCACTCAGCGATTGGAGAGTAAATTCACAATTATTCTAGCTTTTAGCTGCTGCCTCATAAGAAAATGATCATGAACCTATGGAGCTAGAGTTATCTTAGAGGATCAATGTATATACATATAAACATCTGGTTCTTGGGATGGCTTGTTGGTGTACTGAATGGCAATTGGTATGGAATTGGGCTTCTATAATTGCTCTTCTCCTCTGGTTGTATATGATGTTTGTAGTTTGTTTCTTTTTCTTTCACTATTTTTTCTTGTTTCAATTCGTGCGATAGCTCTGAGAATGATATTATTTGAAAACTGAGTTGTTGAAAACAAAACCGATTTCTAGGATTTTACTTTTTTCTTTGTTGGTAGAAACCCACTGATTGTCCAGTTTATTAGAGAGCGATTTTGGAGTGACAATTAGGGGTATTCTTTTTATCATTTGCAGAAATTCAAAGGCATTTCTTCAGATTATCAAATTATCATTATACTTGGTGCCTTTCGTTTGCTAGAAAGTTGGCATATTGGTTCACCTATTCCATTACTTTTACATGTGTCAAAAAATAGTAGATTGTTACTTCTGCACAATTATTTTCCCTCAAATCATCCTTTTGGATTTCCCAATGCCATTACCTGCAGGCAAAACTTTTATTTGAACGGGGCAAATCTAAGTTCACTTCTATAGCCCTTCCACTCTAAAATCTCGTTTACTGAAAACGTAAGAATTGTACATGTAACATACTATAGCCCATTCACAAAATTGTGTAAATATCTTAGTTCACTTCTTAAACTAGAGACGGGATTTTAAAAAGTAAAAAAATCTTTAAATTTTGTGGTCTTAAAGATATGTAAAATGTATCAAAATGTTATTTGTTTTAAACATGCCATGCGGGGAAAGTTGAAATTAAAAAGTTGCCAAAAAAGGAACGAGACATTCTTTTTGAAACGGACTAAAAAGAAAGTAAAACAAACAAATTGAAACGGAGGTAGTAATGTTTAGCATAAGCTGAATAATAATATAAATTGTCAACCAAAATTGTTCAATGAAGTCATATCTAAGTCTAGTCCCAAGTCCAAATACTGGTTAATCTTAAGACTGGTATTCCTGTGAACCATATTGATATAAATCAGGTGCGTACTTATACGCAAAAGTTGCAGGGTTTTACCTGAAACCCAGTTATTTCCCACTATAATCTGGCTGGAGGTACGTAAAGCTTTTTAGCCTTTTTAAAGATATTTACAGGTCTGTTAGAAGGCCTTATTTGTGTGTATCTTCTGGAATCCATGTATGGAGTATGTAACCAGGCCACTCCATTTTTAAGATTATTCAATGCCCCATAAATCAGTAGCACTGACCTCCTCCTCCGAGCGCAACCAATAATCATCATCTATCTGCAGTTTAGAGGAAGAGCATGTTGTGGACTACAATCAGTGTTTTGAAAGCAAAAAACATATATGAATTCAGTACTATCGTAGCAATAATATTGCAATCAAAATAACTACTGTTAGGATCCAAATATACAAGAGAAGTGACTGTTTATCCAACTCTTCACAAGTTGAGATTCAAAAAGTGGACTGCTTTTGTTTGGATTTACTGTCTGTTAATATTTGAAGTGCTGACTCATAACCCATGAAGAGATATCCCTTTGCTTCAAATTACTTTGTCACTTTAAACGACAAGGCAGACGGTGTTTAATCACACTGATTCGAATACATTTCAACTTATGCGACACAGTAAGAGCTACCCATAAATTGGAAGGGGAGGGGAGGGGTTCAGTCATATACTTACACTGGAATGAGAAGGTACTATTTTGTGAACACCCGAGAGCTTAGAGGCTGTTGAACTTAAAGAGCAACAACGCACTGAGGATAGGTAAGCATCATCCATCTTTTCTGCAGCAGATAATGCATCCAAGGGCTTCTCGTGTTTAATGGGTATGTCCTCATGCTGCTTACCCTGTTTGCTGCATTTGTTGATAATTGTGTCAGTTAATGGGGGATTGAAGTTTTTGTGTTTTATTTTATGTTGCTTGTCCAGTAGAAAATCACTTATATTTTAAGATAAGACTAATACAAAGAGAATTAGCGAACATGGCAAGCTATGCTTTTTTATTAATAAGAGAACCTGCAAATCTACATACGGTGGGAAGCTTATCATGTAACTGAGATACCTCAAGAGAAACAAATCTATCGGCCCTGTTGTGCTTCTAAGAACAAGCCTATACTGCTTCTCCAAATCAAGATCCTATTAACAAAAATAAGGGATCAGAGTCTAGCATATTGTCCATAATTCTCAATGTTGCCAATAACCAGGCTACTCACCTCACATGGATCAGGAACTTCAATAGAACTAGCATATGGAGCTTTTATAGCAATAACAGTTTTATCCTGTGATAAATACCACAAACATTATAGAGAACTGAAACAACATCACAAATCACATATGTATAGATGACTGTAACATACCCTGAAATGCGGCAAGCTCATGATATCTTCCTCGGTTAGAAAGAGGCTCCTGAAGAGTCGAAACAGATCAACTTAAGAAACTGATCACTTATTCAGAACAGAGAGAATCGTATCAGGAGAAAAAAGGCATACTTCTGACAATTCACATCAGATTCCAGGGTCCTTATTTGCTCTAGTTTTTCCCTGTATTGACAAATGTTCCACATTCATAAAGTTAAAAAAACTCAAAACAATTTCTATCATTGATGACAAGTTGTTATCAAACCTTATGCAGTTATCAAGTTGGCAATCCCCTGCTTTTAGATATTCAATTTCTCCCTGCCATTTAATTGGAAAGCAAGGTTCAGTTAAAGAATCAGAACGGATGAACAGAACACCCTCCCTCCTTCCTACATTCATTGAAACATCTTATTAGCTTGAATTAATCTTTACTACAAACAATAAGTATAAAAAAAATAACAAACACACACTAAATTATTATCTTTTGTGTGTACATGTGTATATACTGGTTTTATTATAATTTTATTAAGAAGTCCCTGGAAGCAATTTATAAGCACCTTTAGTCTAGATACTTGATTATCCAGCCCTTGAGATTTGGTTAGCTGGAACCCTCTGTGAAAGAGAAATCCAGTGTTATTACTATGTAAGGTCATGAGAAACTAAAACAAATACACAAGTGTATTACTTCCAACGTATACGACTCTTTGTAGTTTTCTCAATTAATCCAATTCCCTCAAGAACATTTGTGATGTCATAAATTCTCCTCTTTGCCACCTGTAGAACAAGAAAATAAACAAATTAGTATCACATATGAAGCAAAGGGAGCTAAATGAAGTGAAAAGAATAACGAGAAATATTTTCTACTAATCTTATAGATCCATATTTATAAAACTTTTATGATAAAGAGGAAAATTTACCTCCAGAACATCTGCAGAATGGTTCAAATCAAGGGTTCCATCATCAGCCTCCTGAAGCAAACTAATGAATTTCTTTGTCAACAAACCTGGAAGAAAATGACATACTTATTAGCAATAACTAAAATATAAGCAAGAGCAGAAGTACCTGGTCCTATAAATTACTTTTACACAAAACAGCTTACCCAAAGAGTTGTCATACCGATAATTGCCACCTAAATTCAGGTTATCAAGCAGATCTGTTTTAATAGAAAAGAAAAAAGCATTGATACATTAACAAATTTAGCCTCCAAATCAATGCATATTTAGTAACATACAACATCATTCAAGTACCTGCATTTATTTCTTTAGCAGCTGATATGGCATCTCTAGAAGCCTTTCTTCTACTGGATTGTTTAGTATGTGCATTAGCTGCTTGTTTAAGGGGAGAATAGTTGGTTGCAATATCCCTTTTACTAACTCCATATCCACAACTATAATCCTTAGACTTTTCAGTTTCATCTTTCAGCTTCAAACAATGAAAGAGTACATTAGTATGAAAGATATATAGGTTAAACAATGCAATCTCATGTTGTGTTACGTTGTATGAACTGGGAAATGATTAAAACGGATTCAAAAGTAACATTTACTAGCAGAACATGTACAATCACCTGAACGGGTTAAATAAAATATTTAATAGCATGGCGATACATTTATACAAAACTTCTAACCAAGCACACACAATGGAACTGTAGACAGTCAAGTGAAATTCAATCCATGAAATAATTTGATCTATGGACAATGTCGTTGTGGTAAAGGTTGTAATGCAAAAGAATCATTAACGCAAGCCATAAAGGGAGTGGTATCATAAGCATCTACACCTTAAATCGATTTTTGACGGAATGAAGAAGACATATATAGTAGAATCGTAAACATAGAATACGATCCTAATCGAAATGCATACATTTATCTCATAGTGGTGAGACGAGATACATTTCACATTCCAGGAGAGCTTTACTTGGAGATACCAAAAGTTCTGAGAAATGCTCATTCTAATGGATTAAACGACTGTAACTTAGTTTGAAAGATGAATAGTAAAGTACAAAAAATAAGGTCGTATCTCTATAATTAGATAGATATTAGAAAAAACTTCACTAGTTTCGAGCCGAAGACCCGGGTAAGTTTTAGAATGGACAGGAAACCTAGCAACTACCGGTCGGGGCGGGATGCTAAAATATACAAATTAAAGTAATATCTCTGTAATTAGAGGTAAGGTCTGCGTACACTCTACACTCCCCAAACCCCACTTGTGGAAATAAACTGGGTTTGTTTTTGTTGATTGTCTGCAATAAAAATCAACATGTAGCCCACGTTAAAAAAATTTACTGCCACCTGATCGCATTATTTGTCTTTTGACAAACTAATATACATGATGTTTCATAAAAAGGCTTAATGTTCTAATAAGTGAAGTGTTGATTAAGTAGGAAACTGAACGTTTAAAAGAAGATAAATGATAATTAGGACAAATGTTTTAGTAAATAAGGTAACTAAATAAGGAGTGTGCACGATAGTGGATAAGTTGAATTTGCTGCTCCAATGCATCATTCTTGTTTCAACAGAGGTATATTGTTCATCAATGGTGATAAGAAGTATAAGCTATATACCTATATCTCAAAACTTGGATTCACAAGTTACTCTGTGTCTGCGTTAATGGAGAGATCACAGATATAGAATTAAACAATTAAGATGCCTAAAACAGTAAAAAAAAACATTTAAGAAATCACGTAATTTTGAAATAGGAGAAAGCTATGAAAACCAAAATTAGTCATCAGAGCAAAGACGAATGTACAAGATGCAATTAAGTGTACACATAGGGAGATAAAGTTAAAAACAAAAGAAAGGAGAAAGCATTATTCTCATCTTTCTAACTTGAATTGACAGAGTTACTTGGTATCCATGTCGATGGAGATAACAAATTCCTAATCAAATATGTAACTGAGATGTGCACAACAGTATAAAACAGTTCAGGAATCACGTAATTTAAAAATAGGAGAAAAAGCAATGAAAGCACAATACTACTCAGCGGAGCAAAAAGGAATGTAGAAGAGGCAATTAAGTGCAAGCATTTGGAGATAAAGTATTAAAAAAAAGAAGGAGAAAGCATTATTCTCATATAGCTAAGCTTAGATTGACAGAGTTTCCTGTATCCTTGTCGATCGAGATAACAAATACACAACAAATTAACTGAGATATTGTTATAGACCAAATAGGAGAACCCAACCCAAAAGACTAGTCTGATAGATGGAAGAGCCCATTTAGCCTATAAACCTATTAGCATTTCTCTTTTTATCCGATGAGGGACAATTGGCACATAACAAACCACCACGCTCCGCAACTGTCGTCCCCGACGACTGTGCGCTAGGGCGAACACTGCCATACCGGTATGCCTTCTTCTCATCTTTCAAATAAAAACACAATACTTACTGGAGCATAAACAAATGTAGAAGAGGCAATTAAGTGTAAGCATAGGAAGATAAGTAAAAAAAGAAAGGAGAAGCCTTCTTCTCATCTTTCAAAGCTTGGATTGTCAGAGTTACTTTGTATCTATGTTAATCGAGATAACAGACTCCCAATAAAATAACTGATATATGCACAACAAAACAAAAATCACGTAATTTTAATATAGGAGAAAAAGCAATGAAACACGATACTACTCACCGGAACAAAAAGGAATGTAGATTAGGCAATTAAGTGCAAGCATTGGGGGATAAAGATTAAAAAATTAGCCTTTTCCTCATATATCTAAACTTGAATTGTCAGAGTTACTCTATCTGTGTTGATCAAGATAAAGATTCCCAATAAAATATCCGAGATGTGAACAACAATGCAAAACGTAATTTAAAAATAAGAGAAAAAGTGATGAAAACACAATACTACTCTCTGGAGCAAAAAGGAATGTAGAAGAGGCAATTAAGTGCAAGCATTGGGAGATGAAGTAATAAGAAAAAAAGAGAAAGCCTTTTCCTCATATATCTAAACTTGGATTGTCAGAGTTACTTGTATCCGTGTTGATCAATATAAAAGATTCCCAATAAAATAACTAAGATGTGCACAACAATGCAAAACAGTACGGAAATCGCATAATTTAAACATAGGAGAAAAGGCGATGAAAACACAATAATACTCACCGGAGCAAAAAGTAATGTAGAAGAGGAAAATAAGTGCAAGCATTGGGCGATAGAGTATTAAAAAGGAGGAAGCTTTTCTCTCATATATCGAAACTTGGATTGACATCGTTACTCTGTATCTGTGCTGATCGAGATAACAGATACACAGATGTGCACAACAGTGCAAACTGTACGGAAATCACGTAATTTCAATATAGGATAAACCGATGAAAACCGCAATACAACTCACCGAAGCAAAAACGAATGTAGAAACGGCAATTAAGTGTAAGCATAGGGAAATGATGTGTTTTTATTTTCAAAAAAGGATAAATCCTTCATTGATCGAGATGCGTAAAACAGTACAAAACAGTACGGAAATCACGTAATTTTAAAATAGGAGAAAAAAAGCGATGAAAACACAATACAACTCACCGAAGCAAAAACGAATGTAGAAGAGGCATGCGGATTGCCAGAGAAGGACGGAAATTCCGAGTAAACATTGGAGATTAAATGGCGATGGCGATGGCAAGGTGAGTTGGCAGCAGCAGCAGCAGCAGCTATGGCAGAAGGAGAAGAAGACCTCAGATGAAGTGGAGCTGCTAGTGATAAGTTGAGATCCACGTTTTCACTGGCAGTAGTAGACATAATGGACAGCTGCCTGCAGAAGCAAAAATTATCAATGGCGGAAGGAAAAAAAAAAAAGAGGGCTTCAAAACAGCGGGAATGAATAGGAATGGAGAGCGTGTAGAACTATGAGGAGGCGCTGAGTTTCGATTCGAATGAGCGAGGGCCCGCTTCCGCGCCCACCTTTTATGAATATTTTCGGAAATTTCATATGGCCCGGGCTACTAAATGGGCCCATACATCTTTGTAGTCTTCATACTAATTGGGTGGAAGATGACAATAATAAGCAAAGCTAGATCTCAGGGATCTTAACATTTTTGGCCTACTCAATATTTCCCCTAGTTCATTTCACTTAATAATAATTATTGGTTCGAAGTTACTGGACATTTTAAAAATTAAAATGAAATTAATTATTCTTTTTTAGCATTTATTTTTACGCTAATAAATTGGAGAGAAATTAATGTAGTAAAAAAAGAGTGTTAAATTGAGATGAAAGAACAAAATTTCAGTAATTTGATTAAATTATTTTTTTAGTTAATATTTTTTTAAATAGAAGTGCAAGAGATAAAATATGACAAGTAAAATGAATTCGGAGGAAATATAGTAAAAGTGTATAATACAATAATAAGTGTAAAGTAGTCATTGTAAGTTTGAACTTTCATATTTAATAGTACAGTTTCCAAAAATCTTGTAATACTAATATGACATATTTAAAGATTATTAGTGTCAAAAAAATTGATCTTTTAAAATTTCAATATTCTATCAAATTATACCATATAAATTAAAACGAAAGCGTATGAAACTTGTCCACGCTTCCAAGGGTATGGCATGAGTCATGAAAAGTGTATGACAAACCGACACTCTTTGGTTTTTGAATTTCAAAAGCTGTGATCTAAAGACTAGGCGGCACTCCTGTAAAAGATTATTTTTTTAAAGATCTTCACGTACTGTGCTGATTCATCGTGAATCGACGAATTTTATATCCCATCGCATCTTACTTTTCTTATTTAAAATTAAAATCGATAATGCGAGCAAACTCACAGACAGTCTCAATTTCTTTTATCCCAGAACATAAATAGCAATGATTCATATATTTGATTGTTATGTTGTATTATTTCTTTATCAAAACACACTTCAGTAGTTCAGTTGTTTGCTCAGAGAAGGGCAACGATATATACTTCATAACATAAAGTAAGAGAAGACGAGACTCTTAGTCTTTTGAGTTAAAAGAATTGCTTATTCAAGCATACATCAATCAAGGAATAAAAGTACAAGAAGAATTACCTTGTTTCTGCCCAGACAATAGACAAGATAATCCCGACATCTAACAGAAAATATTGTCAGAAAATTTGAAGAAAACGACATGTACAACCAAGCAGAGAGAGATGCCAAAGGATATTGTCCTAGCTAGAGCTGGTAACAGGTTCGCTGCTAGAAATTTTCGTGCCACTTAGTATATAACCACCAAACGCGCTCATCTGCATATGTGGATGGGTTCTTGATGGAAGTACCTGCATGTTTTCCGGTTAGTAATCAGGCACAATTAACAAGCTAGCAAACAGAGGCAGATCTAGAGCGGGTTCAATAGGTTCAACTGAACCCATTGTTTTTGGTTTTGATCTATAAGTAAACATGCAAAAATGTAGTGTGTGTGTTAGACTCATTTTAAACCTTTTGACTTTAGATCCTAAATTTGTGAAAGCAAGTATAGAAAAAGAAGTTGTCAGATAAAAAAAAGGTGTATGCATGTCAAACAACTTCAAGTGGAGCTATTATAAAATTTCTATACTCTGCTTGACAGAGTCCCCCTGGAGAATGCATATGAAAATAAAGTTAAGTAATCATGTAACTGAGGAGATCCCCTTTTTTGGGGTGATTTGGGTTTTAATTAAAACAAACCTGATATTCACGTAGCCAAGGTTCAGAAATTTGTAAGCCAATCGCCATTTTCTCAATCTGCAGGTTGTGCATACACGTAGCAAGAGGCTGCAATTAAAAGAAGGATCAGTTATATCTTACTTCTCCAACGAAGGGAAGGTGCTGTGACAAAGAGTAGGCTCCAATCATTGATCCAATAGAAGACGCACCCACCGCTCGCAACAGCTTGTGGGAGAAAGCAGTCTTTTTTACAATTCTAGCCAAAATGTTATAGTCGAATCATGAATTTACATCAAAGCTTAAAATGTCTATTTGAAAGAGAAAGAAATAGAAGCAGGATATGCAAAAAAGAACATTTTACATGAAGTTTTTCTACCAAGATTGATTTTTCCGATTGAAGATGTAATAGCAAAAAATTTCACATCCTTTTCTTTGATTGGGTACCGACATAGAAAGTCAACCAAGACATCACGACTCTATAAGTGTGTCAGATCCTATTGCAGGATCTCCTCTCGAACGCTAGTATCTCTCAAATGGAAAATGAGAATGATACTCCTGAAAATATGTTTTAGTTCTTTGACTTATTTAGTCAGCTTTGGACATTAAAGAGCAGATAAAAGGATGTTGACTTACTACCATGATCACTACAGAGTGCCTAAATCCAACAACTTGAGGTTTTACTATCAAAAATGTTTATCTAAACTTAATTCTTAGAAAATTCTTCTTGACATATAAAGAATGCAGAAGTTGGCTATTACATTAGTGGATAAGAAAGGGCTTTGTGTGTGTAAACAAAGAATGAGCAGCCTGGCAGGCTAAGAACATTAAATAAGATTAACAATCTAAGAACAATACCTGAGCATACTGGTGATAAACAGCAAAAGGAGCTGAAAATGATAAAAGAGGAAGCACTTCTTTAATAAGGCCCCATGGGTCCAATTCTGGCGCAGCAATTATTAGGCTGAAAAAATTAAATTGGAAATGAGATAGAAGGCAGCAATATAATATGTCAAAAGAAAAGAATGAAACCCAGATGATATTCAAACCTGGAAAAACCATTTTCTTTCCACAACTTGATGACCTCAGGGGGTGCCTTCTGACCTGCTTTTATAGATTTAACAGGCTTGATTATTGGAGAAGGAACTCCCTCAGGTGTTATATCCATGGCACCATCTTCAACTGACACACCAACTTCTTCTAGACCGCCAGAATGAGTGGCAGTTAAGGTTTCTTCCTGCAGGAACATGTTTCAGAGAGAAGTTTAAAACACATCCACGCGCGCATTTACAGAAGAAATAGTTTACACCAAAAAAGGAGTAACTTTTGATATTACAACTTGATTTTACCTGACTCTCAGACACTGAAGCTCCAGTTTGAATTGAATTCAGGTCAGTCAGTGATGCATGCACAATTCTAGACCCATGAACAAACAGAAAAATCATAGTTAGTACTAATGCAATAAACATATTTAGACGATTTTTGGAAAAGATGAAATTATAAGCTATCCGTTGAAATATACAATTTTTTCCTTGCGTACTAATTGGGTTATTTTTCTATTTCATTGCAAAAGAAAGTGTACCTTTTACAGATTTCATCACTTAAATTAAACATCCTTGTGATATCGACAGGATATGGTGACGATCCACGATAAGTATTGCACACATAGCCAGTACCTGCTAAGACCATAGTCATGAAAAAACTATAAAGTTATTAACCTCATAGCAATTAACAGTATCTGACAATACTATATAGCATGTCCGACATGGTTTCACAACTATGAAGCATCAGCGCCGTGTACATCATTACAAATTGACAACCATAGGATCAGTATCAGTAACAATAGCAATAATCCATACATGATACAAATTCCAATAGTATAGGCTGCATGATTAAATTTTATGTGTATAAAGCAATGATCACAAATAGCCCTCGATGTTCTTAACGTAAATACAGTGAAGAACAAATAAATATACCTCCTAGTCGTTCCGCAATAGCACCAGTAAGAATACCACTGAGCTTGTCCACTACAAGTACATCTGCATTTGCAGTAACATTCCCCAAGCAGAGCAGTAGAGATAGTGCATCCACTCGCATGAACCTGATGGAATCAAGAGAATATAAAATCAACTCGTGTATTCAAAACCCAGAGTCATGCAAAGCAAGATGAGCAAGATATGAAACTTGGGTTATTAGACGAAAATGACCATTTGGACGACATATTTATTTATATTCTTCACTAACATAAGCACTGCCATACCAACAACAAATAACATCAAGCAGAATATATCAGATTTCAAGATTTTCTGATTCTAAAATAAGTAAAATCAAAGTTTATCCTTCTTTCTCTCCCATCAAAAAGATAAATCACACGCAGAAAGAAACAGATGAAAATATTTGATCAAAAGCAAGAAAAGACCATGTTATTACCCGATTTTGTCGGGATGCTTCTTGAAGTAGGCCTCACAAATGCTGGAAAATGCAAGATATATGTTAGAAAATAACTAAAAGATCGAGGAACACAACGACTAGGGGATTTTCCACTAGAAACTAAATGTAGCATTACAATTTTCTACAATTGACATCACCACTAATCGTTTGGGGGATTTCGAGTCCAGAAATTAAACGTGGAACTATCATTTTATATGCTTGAAAGAACAATAGTGCTTAGAAATTAATGCAGAACTACCATTATGTATGACTGAAACAAAGATATCACCTGAATAAAGAAAAATCATAAAAAGTGAAACGCAACCCCACGAGCCCTAAAATGCTTTACTTATCAAAAAGAAATAAGAGGACATACACAAAATTCCACAGAAAAACTGAGTGTTCCACATGAATGAAGTGGTATAATCTAGTGATACCAAATTGACAGTTACTAGATATCATTACTCAACTAAGAAATACTGCCTTCTTCCACTTGGAGTGGTCGGGCTACATTTTGCAGTATATGAAAGTAACTTGTTTAATTTTGATTACATAACCATTCTTAGAGTTTTAGTTCCTATGCTAGAAATAAAAGAAATGCAGTAAAAAC